>PVIA01010946.1:0-18421 GCA_004024845.1 Tonatia bakeri | reverse complement strand
GGCAGCAGCCCCCTCGCTTCCTGTCCAGGGTCAGGGTAGGCTCTCTCACAGGTCTCTGTCCCAGCTCAGAAAGACGGGGAAATCAGAGGCTTCTGTCCCAGATACGGTCCCCTCCTGCTGGTGACCTGGGACATGTCACTGTCCCTTTGTGTCCCAGTTCCCCCATACACAGAGTGAAGGGGGGAGCGATCCTACACAGAAAGGCACCAGCAGCTCCTCCAGCCCTGACGGTGGAGACTCCCTCCCCATCACCCAGTCCACTCACTTCCACATTCCCTTCTTGGCTGTGGGACCCTGCATGCAAAGTAAAGCTAAAGCAGAGGCCTCGTCTGTAAAACAGGCAAAGAAGGTCTCTTGGCTTGAGGGACAAGAACTCCCTCAGTCATCACCTTGACCCCTATGCTGACCTCTCAGAGTGGTGTGTATATAGTGGGGTACCTCCATGAGAAACTAGGGGTCCAAGGAGCACAGTTTGAGAACCAAGAGTTGGCCAAGCCCTGCCTAAACTTTCTCATCCTCTAAGGCCGAGCTCATGTCTCGGGATTGTGCGTCTCTCCCGGTCAGTACCCAGTGCACCCTGGCTTTTTCCATCCTGACACTTACTGTAGTCGGCAGTGATGCTTCCTGACTTGTCTGCAGCCCGGGGCCTGCAGAGGGCCGTGGACACAGGCGGCCAATAAATAGAGCCCCTCGCTGAACTTTGTAGACAGTTCCTCAACACTTTGCCATCACTCTTACCAGGTCTTCCTCTGCAGAGAAGTTATCACTTCCTGCCTCATGTTGTATGTTCCTGCATGTGACCGGTAGAGTCATACACTCTGGAAAGTAAGCTCCAGGAGGGCAGTCTTTATCTTTATCTTTTTCTACTCACCACTGTATCTGCAGTGCCTACCACACTGGCTGCAAGCTAGTAGGTGCCCAATTTGTTGGATGGATGGACGGACGGATGGATGGCTGATAGCTAGATTGCTGGATAGATGATGTATGGATAAATGGATGGATGATGGATGATCAAAAGGAGGAAGGAAGGGTGTGGTTGTGCTAGGGCTAATCAGCTCATTCAGAGTTTACAATGTCTGCTATGAGTCTCTAAGCAGCCTATAAGCTCCTGGAAGGCAACTGTATCCTTTCTCCAGACCCCACAGCATCTGCATCAGCCTCTACTAGTTCCATAAACACTTAATGTTGCCTGTTCTGCACCAGGACCTGTGCCAGGCACAGAGGACTTAAACATGAATCACAAATAGCCTCTGTGTCCCACGGTGCTGAGAACATAGTAGATGCACAGAAAATATTTGTTGAATAAATGAATGAGTGAAGTGGTGTCTAAGGTGAGACCTACATAATGAATGGGACTTAGTCCAAAGAAGGAGGTGGGTTCCAGAAGAAGGAGCAGCATGTGCAAAGGTCCTGGGGCAGCTCGGAGGTCCTGTGTGGCAGGAGGATGGGGCTTTTCATCCAGCTTTACATCTTCCCAGCGATTCACCTCAGGCCTCACCTGTCCTCCTCCAAGAACACAGTGCACAGTAAATTTCTGCTGAGGCCACGCTTCCTGGGGGATGAGAGGGAGGGGAGACCAGCTGCAGACTCCCCTGGTCACCTCCACACCCACTGAACCCCACACTCAAGTGCTAAGACCCACACACTGCACTAAATATAACTGTCACATATGTCTCTTCTGTCTCCTTTCCAAGGGAAATAACATTGTTTAAGTAAAGCCCTTTAAATTTTAAAGAGCTGAGTTACGCGCTCTCCACAGGAAGCCTTTAGCAGCATGCTGGAAAGAAATAATAATAATAATGAGCCCAGAGACAGGAGAGCATAACCAAGCTGTCACCAATGACTGCCAAGGCAGGGAGGGGCCAGCAACTCAGCCCTGGGGCCCACAGTCAACTCCAGCTGCTGCTGGAGCTTCTGAGCCACCAAGAACCACGTAGAATCAAGATAGAAGGTCCACAGAGCCCCAGAATCATGAAAGGTCAAGTTGCAAGGGATCTATGGCAAAGAAAGTAGTTAAAACGTGGAACCTCCTGGGTTCAAAACTCAGCACAGCCACTTACTAGCTGTGTGATGCTGAGCAAGTGGCTTAACCTCTCTGTGCTCCTGTTTCTTCTGCTATAAAATGAGGATGCTAGAAGCACATGCCTCCTGGGGGCTTGTGAAGATGGTGTAATGAGCAGGTAATACAAGTAGGAGCTAGCACAGTGCCTGTGCCCACGCCTCAGGTGTTCACTAAATGTTTGCTACTGTTACCACTTTGCAGGTGAGGCCCTACAGGCCCAGGCAGAAAGCCTGGACCAGGTCACCCACCTCCTGACTTCAAGGCCAGGAACCTTTCTCTCCATCTCCATAGCCAAGAGACTCTGGTCACTTTAGAACCAGGTGTCTGTCCTAGCAACAGGCCCTTTAATAGAAGGGGACAGATTTTAAAGAGTCCTACATGGATTAAAATCCACCTGTGCTCCAGCCCTGAAGTCCTGCCACTATACCCACTCCACAGCATTTTCCTCCGGCCACAAGGGGCAGCCAGCCCCAAGGGTCTTTTCAGTGGGAAAGGAAGGACTCTTGCTTCCCAGGCTGGGGCCAGCAGGATCAGGGCTGCTATGAGAGCCAGTGAGCCTGGGGGTCCAGACCTGGGAAATCTATCTCACAGCAAGGCTAACTCACCTCCAGCAAATGCACTTGACCTGTCCCGGTGTCACCTCTGGCCTGGCTGCTTCTTTCCTGCAACACCCACCCTCCACCCCGCCACCTCGCGACTCCACTAGATGCCCCAGCCCTCTCCAGCCTGTGAGTCTTTGTCCTTGCTGTTACCCCCTCCAAAACCCTTCCTTTCCCTTCTCAGCCTGACAAATTCCTATGCAACCTTCAAGACCCAGTCAAGTATCACTCTTGCTAGTGACATATAACCTCCACAACATCTCAAGCGGGTTAATTATTCCTCTTCTGCTTTCCCACAAGCACTCGGTAGCTATTTCAACTTTGGAATTTCCAATATTATACCATAATTGAATCGTTTGCTTGCCTATCTGCCCCAGGAGACTGAACTGCTTGAGGACAGGCACTGGGTCTTACCTACCCCTGTCGTGCTGGCCCTCACACAAGGTCCAACGCAGAGCAAATGTGCAGTAATTGCTGCTGAGTGGGACTGAAACGAGGCCTCGTCTGGCTCCAAGGACATGAGTGGCTACTGGAGCGTCCCCGGTCACTGTCCCAGCCGCCCTTTAGCAGGGCGCTTCATCCCAAAGGTGGGATTCTGGGGGAGTCAAATGTGTCTGAAAGGAGATATTTGGGAATAGATGGGACTCTCTTTCCCAAGTTTATCGTCCATCAAGGACTCTTAGAACTGGCTCACCCGGAGTCGGCTCTCTGTTTTATGGACCTAAGCCTCAGAGGAGGGGTCAGCGGGCCATGCAGCGAGTCAGCGGAGGAGCGGAAATCAGATCTCGGGGCTTGTAACTCTGAGGCTGGCGCCTTTCCTTCCTTCCAAACGGTGTTTCCCTTTGTGGTTCACGGGATGAAGCTGGGTGGCACGGGGAAGCTTTTTTAGAAATTCCAACAGTCACATGTTTATTTTCTTATGCATTCAGAAAAATACACTCCGTATAACAAACCTATACGTGATGCCTTTGCACAAAACAAATCAAAACAAAGGGAACCAACTTAAATTTGATTTGAAGAAAACTGGGATGTGAGGAACAGTACGGACAGGATGCAGATAGGACAAAAGTCACGCAGCAATGACTGAGGTTGGCATGCTCCGCAGTGCTGCTCAGCCGGACAGGGCGAGGCTCAGAGCTGGCTGGCCAGAGGGCGGCACTCCCCTCACCCAGGGAGCTGAGCGTGACAGGTGACAGAAGCTGCCTCTGAGACCCAGGACCCTACCCAAGGAGCCAGATGCGGCACTCCAGCGCTCTGAGGGAGGCCCCACAGCCGGCACGGGGGAAGCCCAGCCTGCTGGACACGTCCCAGGTAGAGTCCTCATCAAAGTCAATTTAAACCCTCAGGTAGATGGAAAGGGGACTGAACAAAAGAATGTCACTTCTGCCAACTTGGAACCAAGGGGACTTTCCATAGAGTTTTTCCGAAGGGATATTCATCCCCAGTGAGCCATTGATCGTGCGCCCCACTCCCACAAACTGTCATACTGCCACCGAGCTGAGCTGGTCGGCAGGACTGAGACCAGCCTGCATCGGTCAGGCAGGTAGAGGAAGAGGGCAGTGTCCTCAGATGGCACCTGGGTGAGGGGGCACAGGGGCCCTCCGTCTTGCCTGGAGCACTTCAGGGAATGAGCTGGGGAAGAAACGGCTACCGGCATTCATTCGTCACGGCAATTTCAGCAAAGTGCAGAATGCGTCTCACAAATTCCAGCCGGCAAAATTAGTCTTCATCAAAGTCCATGTGAACAGTCAAGGCGGATGGAGAAAGGGACCGGACGAAGAAAAACAGAAGGGCACCAGAGAAGCCACCCTGGCCAACTGAGAAGCTGAGAGCTCAGGGGGCATGGGTGGGAGTTTCCCCCAGGAATCGTCCTCTCCGTTTGGAAGGTGGCCACCGCCCGCCACACCCGCGGAGAGGATCGCTCTAAAAGCGGCAGTGGTGCTTCCAGCTTTCAGGTCAAGGATAAAGACCTGGTGACCCAAAGGGCCCAAAGGACAGCAGCCTTACTCACTGGGGTCCTCCCTCTCCCCACCCTTGCAAGGGCAGAAGCAGCCTGCCCTGGGGAAGCAGCTGAGGCCTGGACAGCACCTGCCTCTCCACGTGGCAGGAGGAAGCTTTGGGGTCATCTGTGACCGACGTGGACCGGGTTGCACATGGTAAGAGCCAGTGGGGATGGCAGGAAAGATGGCCTAAATGGGTCCAAGGAGAAAGAACCTCTCTGTGGGAAACAGGGTGGAAAAATAGGCTACGGAGTAAGGAACAGGTGTGCCCTAGGGTGGAATTGTGAGTCAGGGAGACGGACCAGGGGCAGGGGTGGTATAGGGACACTGCAGGGTCAGCCCCGGCAGTGGGGAGCTCCGACGCTTCCTCCCTGCAAACTGCACTGTTCTCCCCATTCAGACCCCTGAAAAGCCAGCCCCACACTCATTTGCTACTTTTTGGCTCAGGAAACTACAGTACACAGCACAGGATCGGACGTGTGCATTTACTGCTATTGTCATTGATAGAAATAGTGGCCAATTACTAGCCCCACGCCTCACATCGTTTCACCAGCACCCCCACTCTGCTGCGTAGGCGACACAACCCCTACTCCACACACAGGGAAACTGAGGCTCAGCAGGAGGGTGCGAGAGCTCTGCTATTTGCCTGCCAGCTCACTCTCCGCCCCTCTCTGCCCTCTCTGTGCCCGCAGGCCAATCTGCATGGGCTTCCGGTCTGGGTCTGGGGGACGAGTGAGACCAGCGAGAGACTCAACGGCAGAAGAAGGGCGAAGTGTTCCTCCTTCCAGCCCCTGCCAAGTCGTCCAGAGCTGGCTGCATCTCTGCCCCAGAGCCACAGTGCTGTCAGGCATCCCTCTTCCCAGTCTGGGGAGTTAACAGCTCCCCCACGTCCCGAGCCCCAAGGGGCTATGCCATACCCTAAACCCCACACAACTGGCCCTTCTCATAAGCCTGCTCGGACTCCCTCCCCGTTGGGCCTGGTGTCTCCTGCCGGCACCTGGCGGGCAGGGCGGGAAAGAGAAGAGCCCACAGAGCGAGGGAGCGCACCAACAGCGGGGCTCACACACCTCCGTCTGCCTCCTCAGCCCGCGGGGCTCCGTCTGAACGGGGCTTCTCCACGGCAGGCGCACCACTGCCACCACAGCCGGGCGTCCCCACGGGTACCTGCTCCGCTGCGTACTTCACATCGCTCTGTAACTCGCGCACTTTTACTTAAATAAGCCATTCTTAAAAAGAGAGAATTGCAATCACTGCCCCAAATGGCAAACTGGTCTCACTGGCCTTAAACAGAGGGCAACTGAAAAAGAATTACAATAAAAGCAAAACAGTGTTATTGAAAGTCCTGCTCCCTCTGGCTGGCTGAGGCCTTGCTGCCCATGCCTACAAGGTGTCCGTCCGTCCTTCCTTCCTCCCTTTCTTCTTTCCTTCCTTCCTCCCTTCCTCCCTCCCTCCCTCCCTTCCTTCCTTCCTTCCTTCCTTCCTTCCTTCCTTCCTTCCTTCCTTCCTTCCTTCCTTCCCCTCCCTCCCTCCCTCCCTCCCTCCCTCCCTTCCTTTGAAAGAGATTACCAAGTGATAGAGAAAACGAGAAGAAATGAGAGCATTACCCTGAGGCTTTCTCCTTGGCACAACTACAAGGGCAGGACAAGCAAGAATTAGGGAAAGACCCCCCCTCTGTGAATCCTTGTTATTCTTTGCAAATGGGCAGGTCCCACCTAAAAAGGCCCACTGCTCTGGGTCTGCACTGTCCAACAGAACATTCTGCAATGTGGAAACGTCCTGTCTACACCTGTGCTATCCAACACAGGAGACACTGGCCACGTGTGGCTATGGAGCAAGTGGAATGTAGCCGATATGACCGAAGAACCAAATTTTGTTGCGTTCAGTTAAATAAAAGCTGAGCCGCTTTGCTTAGTTTTAATACAAATGTCAGCCATCACACGGCCACATACTGAACAGCGTGGCCCTGGACTGTAAGCCCCGTGAGGCAAGGACTCGCCTATTCATCCTCCCTGGATTTCTAGAACACCGGTGCCTGGCCCCAGGAAGCATTCAGTTAATATTCACTGCACCAATGAATGAGTCAGCGAATGAATGAATAAGTGAATGAATGGATGAATGAATGAATGAAGCTGTTTCCTGTAACAAGAAATTGCTCTCTCTGCAACTCAGACTGTCCTGGGAACCTCCAACTCTCCCCCATCAGGTCCGCCTTTCTCCCACCACCGGGCCCCTCTGCCAGTGACAGGCCCTCGGAATTGGCCTCCAGTGACGCCTAACCCCCTGCACGCTAAGCCTCCGCCCACCTCTCTGCTGCCCATGCGAACAAAGAAGTCTTTGTGACGTGGGTGCCTTCCCAGTCCCCCACCTCACTCCCTCCTCCCTGTCTGGGACATTAGGTGCCGAGTGACAATTAGCAACTTATCACCTGCTTCTCTGAAACCAGGCACCTGGTCGTGGGTGATTGTGGAACCTGAATACCCACTTGACAAAAGCCTGCTCCGGAGCAGTGAGCACCAGCTCCGAATGCAGAGGCCACCCACCCTCCTGCCACACCCACCTCTGCCTGACTTCACCCTGACAGCGCCTCCTCCGAGCCCCTGCCCCTGCCCCTGCCCCTGCGCCCAGCCCAGCCCAGCCCAGCGGTGCCAGGCCGGCCCGCTGCCCATGATGGACGCCTTCCTCTGGGGCTGTGTTAGGGAGAGGGGAGGAAGGGAGGGCGCTGGGGAGATCACGGAGGCGCCAGGGGTGGGTGACAAACAGCCCCATCGGAGGAGCGCAAGAGCCTCTGTGCAAAGAGAAACAAAAGGGCACAGGGAGCAGCTTGGCACAGGAACAAAAAACCCCAATGGCTCAGCTGCTTCTCTCCCTGGCGACTCCCGAGCAGCTCCCGGATTTATGAGGCTGGGGGCGGGGTGTTGCTCCCTACTGGAGGCCTGCCAGGATCCCCACCCCAGTCTGGGAAACACGATGTCCCCCGCCCCCCATGCAAGGCTCTTAGGGTGGGGGTCTGCCTGGCTGAGCCCCCGGATGGGCCCCAGGACCTGCAGGGAGAAGGTCTGCCCCGGACACCACGCAGCGTGCGAGCCCACAGGAGACTCACTCCTGTCTCTGGCCTCAGTGTTCTCAGCTTTGAAAGCGGGGGAAGGAGATGGTACAGATAATCTCTCAGCTCCCTTCTGGCCCTGGTGCTCTGTGACTCCAAGCCTGAAGACTGGCTTCCCACTCCTCGTGGGAAGCCTGCAATGGAGTCTCACATCCCAGACACTGGGGTTTCTCTCCTCGCACCTGGGGCCTCCCACACGCCAGGCAGCCCACCAGCATGGTCACCGCAGCAGCCACTTTTCACACACCCACTCTGCACAAGATGCAGTTCAGGCAAACCCCTCATGTCACGTGACTCGCCCACCCAGCAGCCCCACCCCGACAGGCTGCTGTGACAGCCCCACATTCAGTGAGAGAAATCAAGGCTGAAAGCAGTGAAGGGGTTACCTGAGTTCACATGCTGGATAAGGGGTGGAGATGGGATCTGGACCCTGGTCAGACTCCAGAACCCAAGTCCCCTGGAGATCTAAAAGCTTCTCCCCAGGAGGAGCTTCTCCTCCCGTCACTCCAAGGCACATGTTCCAATTGGAGCAGCCCCATTGCAGGCTGTGCGATATTGGTGGGGCCTGAGGGTGGGAGCCTGGTTTTCCCTCCTTGCCAGGTCTGGACACTCTGGGGGACAGGTGGGCAGTCTCCAAGTGATGTCATTTCTTCCTTGAGGCTGTTGTCTCTTTGGGAACCACAGAGCAATAACCCAATGGAGGTCCCAAAGAGTCTCCAGCTTCAGGGGGCCCAGAAAAGCCAAATTAATCTTCCTAGAGCACGGCTCTGGGGGTGTCACACCTCTCTCTTCTCTTCAACTGCTTCCCAGAGCCCCCAGCTCAAACCCACACCCCTCACCATGGTACCCAGGCCTCTGCCAACAACACTGACCACATTCCTAGCTTCTTGCGAATACCTGATGCTCCGGGAAAGCCAGCCACCTCCCTGCCTC
The DNA here is from genome assembly GCA_004024845.1 of Tonatia bakeri. Classification (NCBI taxonomy): domain Eukaryota; kingdom Metazoa; phylum Chordata; class Mammalia; order Chiroptera; family Phyllostomidae; genus Tonatia; species Tonatia bakeri. The sequence goes on along the minus strand of PVIA01010946.1, from coordinate 9,724 downwards.
CCAGCGGACACACACCCAGACAGCTTTCTGATCCCTTCCACCCAGTCTTTGCACATGCTATTCCCACCCGCACCCCCAGTGCCTCCCTCCTTACCTGTCGAGGTCATTTCAATCTCTCAGAGCCTTCTTGGCATCCCTGTGTGGACCACTGACTATTCGTGATCTTTTATTGCTCTCAAGGAGCTTTTCCTATGTGGGGTTGCCAATGACCGGAAACTCCCTGAGGGACGTCTCTGCTGGCAGGGAACAAGGCTGGGGCAGCTGCTCAATTAATGGAAGTGACTCACTGGATTTCGATGGAGAAGAAAGTGAGGGTGCATACCGCCCCCCAGAGAGACCCCATGGCTAGCTGATCCCATTCTGGGGGTCGGGAGGAAGGTAGGGATGGCTGATTAAGGGCCAACTACGTGGCAGGTGTTTTCACATTGTATCTCACCACAACCTCCGTTTTCAGAAGACAAGGGAACCAGGACTCAGAGAGGTACTGACTCACCCCAGTATGCTCTGCTGGGAAGTGGCTAGGCTAGGGTTTGAACCCAATTCTGACGGAAACCACAGGAGATGATCACCAGGCACAGAGACGGTGACTGATGACGGATGGGTGGAGCCAGCGGAGTGCTGGTCAGTGTTGAACAACCAGCTCCAGGGTGGGAGGGGCCCTGACCTGTGCTGTTTGCCAATGTCCGTGGTATAAATGCTCCTGGCCAATTTCAAGCTGCCGAACAGGATCCACTCAGAGTTGCAAAGAGATGTTCAAACCAACACCTGGGTGTGAGCCCAGCTCTGCCCCTCACTAGCAGTGGGTTCCTCAGGAAAACCACACAATGTCTCTGAGCCCCATGCTTCATCTGTACAGCGAGAAGACTATCACCTCTCAGATGGGAGTTTCTGGGAGGCTGTATTAGAACATTGGGTGGCACAGGGCTTGGCCCATGGTAGACGTTTAGGGTGTTTGTTCCTTCTCTCCCTTTCTTCCTTCCTTTCTTCCCCATAACCTGCCCCCATTACTGATGAAAAAACAACCAGCCTTCAGTAGGGATGGCCAACCTATGACCATCCCCAGCCCCAGAAGAGGACTGTTTTAACACAGTGTTGCCCAAAGTAACCGCTGCCAGCACACGTAGGGGACACCAGCATCACCTGGGCCAGGGCAGTTGTGGAGGGTAGAAGGTGGGCAAGCAGAGACTTAGAGGGAAGTTTACCGGGAGCCAGGGCAAATGTCTGCTCTCTGTACCAGGAGGGAGCAGCAGGAAGGGAAGGGGTGAAGAGAAGACCAGAGACCTTACAGGCAGGCCAAGCCTGTGGGCTGGGGAGACGGCAGGCTCCGGCCTCCATGCTGTGTGACCACGGTCACACTGGTGTCCTCTCCTGCAGACTGGGGACGTTAACACCCCTTCGGATAGCAGTGGAGGAGGGCGGAGGTCACATGAGTGAAGTGGCAAGGGCAGCACCCAGCTCACGGTGCATGCTTTTTGGTTAAAGTTTACTTGCCTGTGAGCTCACGAAGAGCTGGCCCATCTCTTCCCAGACCCCTGTGGACCAAATGAAGCAGTGCAATGGGTAGGGGAGGAAAGGAAGGCTGGGCTTGAAGCCACCAAACTTGGGTTCCAGTCCAGGCACTTCCTACTACCATCCTTTCATCCCCTAAGCCTCATTTTGCCAGGTTGTCCCATAGACTCAACAGTAGCTGCCATCACATCTAACATGAAGACGGCATGGAATGACAGGTCCACAAGCATGTTGTTGTTGGGAACTGTCCTGCCTGGTTTCAGGAGCTGTAATCCCACCAACAGCTGAAAAGGCCCCACGGCTAGGAGACCTTGGGACCATAAGCCACTAAGGAGACAAAACTTATCCTCCTGGCAGGGGTGCTGCACCTGCCCCCTCTACTTCACTCTGCTTGGCCCCTGGAGGATGGCTGGATAGTCAATGACGGGTAAGATTCCTCAAGGAAGGAACAACCTAAGACAGGCACAGTCACAAAAGGATCATCAGAGAAGGACTTAGGGGATTATGGAGGAGGAACAAAAGACCCTCACCCCTCAGCTTTATCACAGCCTGAGTCCTCATTTTATCTGTAAAATATCTCCTAATCTCATGGCTGCCTTGCTTCCCCCACCTGATTCAAGCCTGTTACAATGCAGAAGTGGGGTGCAGCCCTGTGCTGGAACCAGCAGTTCCTAGCAGGGGGGCAATCAGGCCTGAGAAAGAATGCATTAAATTCTATGAAAACTGTTTTGCTAAGAATGTCCTCAATTTATATGTTAAGGATGCAAGCACAAAATAAGTTTGTTTCCCCAGGTTTTATGGCTGATTGGTGTCACCCTGTCTGCCAGACCCTGACTCAAAAGTACCCCCATGGTCTGAGAAATGTTCTCTGTAAACCATACCTCCATCCTTTGAAATGCATCCCTATGCAAGCTAAACTCAATAAAAGCCCATTGAGAGAGAGGCTCAAGACCTTTCTCCTCTGAGAGACTGGTCAGCCTTTTCTCCAAGCAAATCATGTCCTGGTAGACTTATTCTCATCCACGGTGGCCAGGAGAGCTCTACTGGATGAAGCTCCCCCATGTTGTCCCTTCTCGAGTGCTTCCAGCAGATAGAGAGTTGGGGTGTCTGGAGTCAGTCTCCAAGAAAACAGAAGCAGAACTTGGCCACCAGGAAGCTCACCTATAAAACCAGTCTCAATTCCACGTGCCATCAGCCTTTTCATACACTTTTCTGTAGAAAGCCCTGTACCCAGTTCTAACCCCTGTTCTAAACTGGAATGCACATGTCTAAAGACCGAAGGTGGTTTATTCATCCAAACAGCCAGCCTCTATTGAGCTGTGTTTCACAGGGAAGATTCAACAGCAGAACCAGACAGCATCCCTGTCTTCATGGAGCTTCTAGTCTACTAAGGCGGAAGGCGGGGGGTCATAATGAGACTGGCTCCTGAATTTCACCAGGTCTAGGTAGGAGGGGCAGCAATGCCTCAAGCTTCCAGGGAAAGGCAGGGAGCAGGTGGTGGGATTGGCCACCCCTAGCCAACAGGCCATCCTCCAGGTGTTACCAAGAGTGGCTAACCAGCTAAGGGTCATCACACCTAGGGAGGCTGCCAAGTGTGGTCCCCTGCTTGTCAAGTAGCAGAAATCGACTCTGGATAACTCAAACCAAAAACTAACCGGTTGAAGAGGACGAGTTGCTGGCCTTGGCCTTGGGAGGACCCATGCCCGCTGAGCTGGAGCAGCTCTGGCATAACCATGGTTGATACTGGTAACCCACACTAGAGCTAAGAGCTCTGCATGTAATGACTCGTTCTATTCTGTCAGCTCCCTGGGAGATAGGTCTCATCCTTATTTCTAGGGAAATTGGCAAAGTACAGTCTATTGGGGGCTTCCACTGGCAAGGGGAACTTTCCAGCGATTCTCAGTCTTCCTGACACTCTGCTTAATATTCGGATTCCAGAGAGAGCCTGTCTGATGGCTTCATCTTGGGGGTGTGTTACCTGATTATGACACCTACCAAGATGGTGTGCCACTGGGGGTGGGGTTTGCATAATTTTCCAAAGTAAACCTGGTATATTACCAGGAGTGGAGTGGTTAGAGGCCAAGACAAAGACCAGATTCTTTGTCTGGGTATTGCACTCCTTTGAGTGGTTACTCTGCACGCCTCCAGCTCCATACATGTTGCATTTATTTGCTACACCCATGGAGTCGTGGACAGTGGGTCTTGGTGAACGTGGATCCTTTCCACTAGATCCTACTGAATGTGCAAGGGTGGGTTCCAGAATCTCATTTCTCTGGTTCATTCCCAAGAGCCTCACGCTGAAAACAGATACCTCTTAGGAAGAATTTCATCACCACCAACACCTATCACTTAAAATGGAAGGCTTTGCCTCCACTTGCAAACGGTAGAGGCTGCTGCATTCCCCCTTCCAAATGATGAAAAAACACATTGTTTCTCCTCTCCTCCAGAAGCAGCAGTGTCTCTGGGTTGCTTCAGACCTGGGTTTCAAAGTACCAGTTCTTCCACTTAAAAGAAGTTCCTGAATTTTGTTTATTATGTAAGAAAGAAAAGACAGAAGAAAGGAAGAGAGAGAAAGAGAGATCCTGGGCCTCTTGTCCTCATCTGCAAATGCAGTTAATAATACTACCTCATGGATTGTTAAGGGCACTTAATGCATGAAAAACATCTTACAGTGTGCAGTAAATGGGAGCGATCAGTAACATCACTCTTCTCTCTCCCAGGCCTCAGCTGGACTCTCGGGAGACAGCGCTGAGTTGAACAAGTCCCACCGTTCGCGCTTCCGCCCCTGGCTCTCTGCTCACACAGGTTTCTCTCCCTGGCACATTTCCCCCCACAGCCTTGGCTTATTAATGTCCTCCCTTTGCTTCCATGTCTGAATTTCTCCCTCCTCTCTGAAGCATTCTCTGAACACCCAAGTAATCACTCTCCCCCTGAGAACTTCCTGGAGGGGACATCAGTTCCCTCTGCATCTAGCAGGTATCAACAGAGTCCCCCCTGGACTGTCGTCCATCTTTCCAGGAACGTGCGCAACCTCTCACCCCATGGGGATGAGGGTCCCGGTCTCAGGTCTTTCTCTGTTCGGATGTGCCCTGCCCACAGTAGTTGCCCATTCATTCTCTTAATGATGACCAAGGCTGTCAGGGACACCCTCTCTCCCAACTGCACAGATGAACACACTGGATAATTCTATCTCAGTGAGGGCTTGGGAAGGAGTTAAACATCCAGGCAGGGAATCGGGCACCCTGCAACTGTCCATGTGGCCGAAGCTGAGGAAGGGGCTGAAGGCCATTCTCACTAGGTGACAGCAAAGCACAGAGAGAAAGCGTCAGACAGTCCTATGTCTACATCTTTGATCTCCACTTACTGACTGGGTGGCCTTGGAGAAGTTACTTAATCTCTCTGAGCCTCAGTTTCCTCATCTGCAAAATAAGGCTAATTTTACCTCTCTGGGTGGCTGTAAGCATTAAAGGGGATAAGAACGACAAAGCACATGGTGTCTGACACATAGTGAGAGCTCAGTTGGGGTAGGAGATACAGCCCCTTCCTTCCTCTAAGTGCAGAACCCATTTTCCACAAAGCTGTAAGCCCATAAAGGCAGACTCTCTCATGCCGTGTTCAGGGCTATGCCTCCAATGCTCAGCGCCATGCCTTGTGCACAATCAGTATATAACCAACATTCATTGGGTGCGTGAACGAATGAATTTCAAGGGGCCCGAGGATGTAGCAGAGGTGGCCAGGATGGTAGGACAGGTTAGACACCCATGCGGGTCCTGGGAAACCCAGTTAGCAGAACTCACCAGCCTCTTCTTTGTTCAGCTCTTTGTTTGGCCTCTACCTTTGCAGTATAGACTGCTCGTCCAGAAGCCCGAGCAAATCCCACAGACACTCCTCCACCCCATATCCCTCCCCCCTCCACGCCCACCAACTGTAGTAGGGTTCCAGTGTGTGTGAGACAGATGCTCTGAAAAGTCGGGGTAGCCAGGCCCACCTAACGCATCACTGGTGCCTTGCAGCCCCCACCCACATGCCCCAGCCACAGGATCCTCTGCAGCCCAGGAGAGGAATGGCTGGAAGGAAAGAGGGAGCCTGGGGCTGGAGCAGGTACTGGGAGCTGGAAGGAGCCAGTACTCCTGTTCTGAATGAATCTGCAAACCCTGACCCTCACAGGCCTGCGGACCGTGGGGTGGCAAGCATGTGCTGGACACATTGTAGCCAATCCATGTAATGGAGACTACTGAAAAAACAAAAATCCAGCTATGGTACAAGAAAGGAGCAATCAGATTGTTAGCGACTCTTGTGGAAGGATTGTTAGGGGCAGGGTTTCATCAGGGCATGGACCAGCACAGCTCTCCTTTTGTGCCCATCATCTTGGCTAAGGAATTAGGATTTGGGGGTAGGGGGATGATAGGATCATCAGTTCCTTCTCTAAGAAAGTTCTCCTGCTTTAAAAAAAAAAAAAAAAAAAAACAATAGAAGTTTCAGAACCAGTGAAGTAAGTGATCTCGGAGGTTGCTTCCAGCTCTGACAGTCTCTGCACTTAAAAAGGAAAACCTGGTTCAAAGTCTCAGGAAAAACTCCAGTTTGCATCTGGGGTGCGGCCAATCTGGGGGAGCAGGGGCAGAGCAGCCTGCACTGGGCAGACCTTAACACACAGCTGAGGGCTCAGAAGGAGCCCTCCCAGCCGGCCGGTGAGGGGGTTGGGGGTGGGGAGGAAGGATAAATATGTAAAGTTGTAACACCAGTTCGCGCTGTACGCAGCCCCAGCAGTCTGCGACGCGGCTGCCTGCATAGTAGCCACCCCCGCCCAAACCACCTGCTGACGCGAGGTTGTGAATAGAGAATTGGCAGGGCCTCTGGCTGGGGCCTTTGGCTCCACCTAACTGGGCCTGACTATCTACTACCATTCTCTTGCACCCACCCCCAATCCCCGGTGCACGCCCCGCCCCCTGCCCCCAACACACACCCCGCCCAGGGCCACTGCACAGGCCTAAGGGCAGGAGTTTCTTCCCAGAAGTGCCCAGTTGAAAATGCCATTTAGGCACTCCTGGGTGATCTGGGAGATGAGAAATCTGTTTCTCCTCTGAAGTCAGATACGTGGCGACGGCGAGCCAGGGGTAGGAACTTCCCGCCCAGCCAGTCCTGTGTTCAAGGAACCCGTTCTCCCCCAACGCAAAGACCCACCTCTCCGAAGTTGAGGCCCCTTGCTTTGCGACTCAAACGGGCAGAACAGGCCAGGGCGCACTGGCCATGCCCCTGCCTAGCAGAGACCGCCATCACCCCACGCTGGGGTGGCGAGTTTCTGAAAGCTTGCTCTAGATTCTACCCTTCCCGCCCTCCAAGGCGGCCCCTGGCAGGTGGCCCAGCAGAGCCTATTGCCAGGTGCAAGGCTCTCGGTCATATCCCGGAAGGGCGCCCTCCTCCGGCAAGCCGGCCTCTTGCATCTCTTACGGACCCTTCTGGTATCCCCGCCCCCTCGTGGGCACTGACTTGGAAGCGGGAAGGAGGGACCCCATCTCTGCGGAGAAGAGACAGCTCCCGGGCGGCCTGCTATCCCCAGCCGGCGCCCCAGGCTCGGAAAGTTTGAGACCCAAGATCCAAGTAGGCGCTCTTCCTTCACCCTGAGCAGTGGAGCTCAGAGGCTACGCCGGCTTCCCAGTCCAGAGGCGCTGGTCCGCGCCCCCCGCCCCCCATCCCGCCTCCCGCAGCCTGCAGAGGCGGGCAGGGGCTTCCAGGAGGCCGGGTCAGCTTTCCGCAGCTTGGTAGCCCGAAAACCAACCGCTGCTCCGGCGTTCCGGGTAGGGCTCACAGGGTGCGGTCCTGATGGAGCGGGTTTCGCACCAAAGCCTTTCCCACCACTCGCCGTCATCCCCTCTCCTGCCGCGTCTCCCTGCTCTGAGCATTCCAGAGAGGAAAGGGGTGCAAACCTCCGACCCCCAACCCTAACCCCTGCTTCTGGCAATGTCCAGGTCTCCGGTGCCTTTCAACAAAGCTCGGAGCCCTCTCGGTATCGCTGGAACCCGGACAACAGACCCTGCCTTTCCATATAACCTTTCTCCCTAGAGGCATCCGAGGGAGGGATCCCTCCCCCCAAAGTTGGGGGGAGATTTTGATCCACTTTGAAAAGTCTCTTGCTCCAAGGATAGGGGAACAAAGTACGGGGCTTGCATTCCTTCTGGGTTACGCCAGCCTCTCCCCCTCTCTGCCAGCAGGACCACTATTCAGGTTCAAATTCTGCAGCTCTCCCATCCGCAGGCAGACCCAGCACTCTCCCAAGGACCGCGGGGTAGAAGGGGAGGGGTTACTTTAGGGGACACCCCTTCCAGGCAAGCATTTTCATGGCCGGTTAGGCACCACCCCCTAAGACAAGGCAGAGGGCAGGGGACAGAGCTGACACCCACCTCCCTCAACACACACACACCTCCATCGACCAGCTGGGCCAAAGGCTGAGACCCTACTGATCACAAAGGCTACTTTGGGGCACCCTACGTCCCTTTCTCCTCCATGGCGTAACCAAGCTGTGTGTCCAGACGGGCCAGTTCGACACCAGGCTCTAGGAGAATTGAGGATAGGGTCCCTCTAGTCTCATCGCCCACGAATCTTCGCTGGGTCCGCCTCCCTCATGCTGGGCTCGAAGCCAATACTTGGGCTCCCTGATTGCAAGGTGCCGGGGTCGCCAGGTTTCCACAACCGCCGCATTTAAGACCCACCAGCCGGTGGCGCCGGGCAGGAGGCACGAGGGCTGCCGTGAACCCTGGACCCTGGAGCTGCGGAGCCACGGATCGGCAGCTCTGGGGACCCCTCTCGGCTTCATCTCCCTTCCAGCTCCTTCAGCCTAGCTGGGACCAAGTCCGCGCGGGACACACACATACCACCGCTCACGCCTCCTCGGCAACCCCCACCCTTTACGCGTCCATACCTCCCTCCTCCCGCTAGAACCACACGCTCCATTGCACGCGCACACACACTCCCGGTCCCAGGAAGCAACACAATCCCCACGAGCCCGCACCTCCATACTCCTGCCTAAGTGTCACATTCTCACCTGCTGTGCACGCACGCTGCTCGCCCCCTACACCAATACACTCATCTGCTGTCACACACCCCTCAAAAGGCCCGCACATTTGGGACACGCGTGAAACACCACACCTCAGATATTCACCCAACCGTTAACACGCTCACACATGCGATCACACAAGCTCACACACTTCACACCCTCACGGAGAAGCTGGCACCCGCTCGAACCCCCACACGCTCGCTCGCTCACACACACACACACACACACACATTTTCCGTGTAACCGATACAGACACTCAAACACCCCTCCAGGCACTCGCTCACTCGCACACCATCACACACACTCATATCTCTAAATACACTCCCGCACCCTCTCACACACAGCTCCTTCCCGGACACCCTTCCACAGAGACGCAACAAAGACACACGCACACACGCCCTGGCACAGACCCAGAGCATTCTCTCCAGAAGAGACGCCCTCCCTCCCTCGCCGAGCCCACCAGCTCACGGACCCCCCACCCCACCCCCGCCCACCACGCCAAGACCCGTGCTCGGACCCTGAGCCTCTCCGGAGCGACCCCGCGCCCGTCGCCGGCGGCCCGCCCCCGCACGCATCCCCAGCCAGGGCTCCCGCCCGGCGCCCGCGCACTCACCGCGCGCCAGGTCCAGGATCGCGGCGAGCAGCAGGCAGACGCAGCCGCGGAGGCTCGGGGCGGCTCGCATGGTGCCCGGGAGCTGGCGGCGGTGGCGGGGCAGCAGCGGTGGCGGAGGTAGCGGCGGCGGCAGGTCCCCTCGCCATGGGCTCAGGCGCGCTCCTGCCTCCGGCCGCCGGCCGAGATGGTGGCGGACAGCGCGGGGCGCCGCGGGGGCGCCCCCATGCCCCCGCGGCCCGGCCGCCCGGGCGCCGGACTCCACTCGTCTGGGTCTCCGCGGGGAGCCGCGACCCTCGAGCTCCGGGCGTCCTCCGAGCGCGCCGCAGCCGCTGGCTCCCCGCTCCTCAACTGCGAACGGCACCCACCACGGCCGGGAGTCGGATCCGCGGCGGCGCTGGAGTTTAGAGCCAAATCGCGCTCCCTCTGCCTCGCGCTCGCCTCTCCCGGAGGCGCGAGCGCCCCCCTCCCGGCGCCCTCCCTCCGTCCCTCCCCCTCTCTCCGCCCCCCGCCTTCCCCGCCCTCCGCTCTCCCCGCTCTCCGCGCTCTCCGCG
>PVIA01010945.1:0-48049 GCA_004024845.1 Tonatia bakeri | reverse complement strand
CCAGTTTTCTTCCCCTCACTATTGGTTCCCTGTGTGTTTTCCTTCATTTCTCTTATCGTAGCCTGCATTTGTTCATCTAATTTATGTCCAAAGTCAACCAATTCTGTGAGCTTCCTGATCAACAGTGCTTTGAACTGTGCATCTGGTAATTCGGCAATTTCTTGGTCACTTAAAAAAATTGGTTCTGGGGCTTTCAAATCTGTTTGAGCCATCTTTTTTATTTTCCTTTGGTTTGGTTGCAGCTGTTTCGTAAGGGTGGCAGAGCCTTAGGTGTTCACGGGGCGGGGCACCCCAGTCGCTGGGTTGTGACGTTGTATGTGGGGGCGGGGTCTGAGAGGGAACAATGGCGCCTGCTCCGCTCTCTCTAGGACTTACGTTCCCTCCACTGCCTCCCACAAGCAAACTGGGCCCTTGCTGTGCTGGCTCCCGGGCAGTGGGCCGGTGCACCTTCTTGGACTCCGTGGGCTTCCCCGAGAAGTCTCCTGTGAGGCTGAGAGAGTCTCCCGGCCTCAGTTCCCAGACGGGGCTCTTAAGCTTTGAAATGCTGCGGCGCTGCCCGTTTTCACTTATTTGTGCGCAGACGTGTGGCTGTGGACAGCCAGCTGCCCTGCGCCCCTCGCTGGGTCTGCTAGTCACCTCCGCGCTTCCACACCCAGTGTCCGCCACCGGTCCGCTGCCGTCTACGCCTTGCGCACCTGCGCCCACCAGCCAGCGCCTCTTCCCGCCGGGACCCCTCGACCCCACTTCACAGGCCTCCCGACTCCGCTGCTCCTTACCGGCCTGGATGCACTGGAGCCCGACCTCTGCTCAATTAATTTCTCTCTGTTCTGGTTGTTAATTGTTTCTCAATCTCTGTTGTCTTCAGTCCTGGTTGCGCGAGGAGGCACAATGCGACTGCCCATGCCTCCATCTTGGCCGGAACTCAGTGTTTCAGGATTCTTAGGGTATAATCCCAGCACTGTGATCACTGGATCAAAAGGCAGTTCCATCTTTAGTTTTCTGAGGAAATTTCATAGTGTTTTCCACAGTGGCTGCACCACTGTTTATTCCCACCAACAGTGCACTAGGGTTCCCTTTTCTCCACAACCTCTCCAGCACTTGTTGTTTGTTGATTTATGAATGATGGACATTCTGACAGCTGTGAAGTGATATCTCATGGTGGTTTTAACAAAAGGAAATGTGTTTAAAAAGTAAGAAAGGATTGTGATTAAAACAATACTATCACTTTAAAGAATTATTGAAACATACATTTATATGAAGATTTGATAAATTTAGGAAGGGAAACACTATTTTTTAAAGGAAAGAAGTGTAGCTTTTCTTTTGTTACAACACTTTTCTACCACCATTGGGTTTTGTATGAGGATTCTAACTACTGACAAAAACAAATCCTAAAATTTCAGAGACGTTAGCCAACAGAAATTTATTTCTTGTTCATATAACAATACAATATGAGAAAGCTCCTAGTTCATAAGTAGCTTTCTGCTTATGACTGGTTAGGGACTTGGGCTCCTTCTATTCTGTATTGTTGCCATGCCCTAGGGTTTCAGAGTATTCTATCTGCATTTAGCTGGCCGATGGGATAATAGAGGGCGAATAATACATACATAAGTGGTCCCATACAGGTACAGGGCACCTGAAGATGTATTCCCTGGAAAGAGAGCTACTTCTTAATAATATCACTGCACTGTGGAAAGGGGGAAATTATTGTAGAAAATTGTCATTGTTGCTTCATGCATGCAGGGTCATCTTCACATAGGACATTAAATCATAGTCTTGCTTGGCTCAAAGTATCACTTCCTTATTCTGGCTTGAAACTCCATTAAGTTTATTTTGTTTGTTTTCCTGTCTAATCTTGGAATAGAGGCTGGTAAGAATGATAGGCCAATACTCACAAAAACATTTTATAAACAAATAGTCTATTGGTAAAAATATTTGCATAAATTCATTGAGATTGGAAACTTCTGATCTATACTCTTTTTTTTATAACACCTAAATCTCTATATGGACAAAGACATTTTGTTAATATCTGTAGTCTAAATAGTAGTATTCAATTTATATTTTCAGTTTTTTAATAAAATGTACTCACTCACTTTCACTTCATTGATTTTTCCCTGTGACCATTTTAGGAAATATAGGTAAGATAGGAAATATAGGTAAGAGATTTCAGCCTTTAATTAAAAATACTTTTTAAAAATTTTATTTATTTATTTTTAGAGAGAAGGGAGGAGAGGGAGAGAGGGAGAGAAACATCAATATGTGGTTGCCTCTCACATGCCCCGCACTGGGGACCTAGTCTGCAACCCAGGAATGTGCCCTGATTGGGAATTGAACCGGTGACCCTTTGGTTCACAGGCCCACACTTAATCCACTGAGCTACACCAGCCAGGGCTAATTAAAAACATTTTAAATTAGATACATATGTAAGTATATATAAATATATATAAAATATATAAGTATATATAATTAATTAAATCAAAATTGAAATTTAAGTCATCGTGGTGTTCTTTCCTGAAATAATGGTCAAGAAAAGATTTATTGGGACCCTGAATTAAAATAGTAATTAATATAAAGTTGTCTAGTGGAGTTGCTGGCAGAAAGCGATGGCCTTGGGTGATGATGTGGCTACTGTAACTGAAGGAGCCAGGCACTGGGAGACTATGTGCGCTGCAGAAAACGGATGCTGGAGAAGCTTCTGCAGCTCCAGAGGCTGCCAGGTGAGCACCCCTAAAATGGAAAACCGACCCATTTCCTCCTGCAGTGTCTCTCCATCACCCTTAACTGATAAAACTTAACAGCATGGCAGGTGGCAAAGGAAAAAAAAATATTTAAAAAACCAAGGTTCATTTTTATAGAGCGACAAAGAAGGGAAATCTGGAGCTGAGAGGCAATAAAAGACTAATTTTGTAAAGCCTTTTCCTGGTTCTTCTTCCCTTATCTGTGAGACACAGGACAAAGAGCCCCACCTTTACCCTTTCATATTTTGGCTATCATATCTTATCACTATACGTAAGAAAACTGAATGTTTTGTTCCACTGCATGTTCCTTAGCTTGCAAAGCATCTAAAATATAGAAAGAACTCAATGCCTATTTTTGACTTAGTGAGTGAATGCTGAATAAGGTAATACCCAGAGCTAAACCTCAACATGGTTTCTGTAAGCTGCTGGACCCACACGCCTGAATGTCCTGCATGTACTGGGGGCTGATGGCATTGCTGTGCACATCTGCTCCTCTTTCTGTAGTCTCTGTATTAGTAAATGCTGTTGTTTCTGGCTCATTGGTCCTACTAAGAAATCTGGAAGTCCCCCCTATTTTCCTCCCCATTCTACATATTTAATTGATTTATCAGGTTTTAGCAACACTATTTCTCACTTGTAGACAATGTTACCTACAGATATTTTTTTTTTTTTTGAGTCAGGCCCTTGTCATAGCTCTTCTGGATTATTGTGGAATTGTCCCTGCTGGCCTTTCTGTCTTCAGTTTTGCAAGACTCTGATTTATCCTTTGTAGTATTACCCCAGTTATCTAACCAGATGCAAATCTCATCATGTAACTTCTTGGTTTAATCCTTCAGAGGTTTCCTGTTGCTTACAGCAAGGTTTATCAACCTGTGTTCTTAGGAAATCCTAGGTGTGTAAAGTGATCTACAGGTGCTACAAAGAAGAAAAGAAACAGAGGGCAAGATTCTGGGACCCACATTCTTGCTTCTTACCGAACAGCTTAACTTTATCTCTTGTACATATTTTTTTTTTTTGGTAAGATTTGTTTGACTGATGTGTTTCACTACAAGCAGATATAAAAAACAAAATCGCAATGAAACAATTTTGAAAACAATTGAACTAAAAGATAAATTACAAATCTCTTATATGGCATACATGATCATCTACAACCTGGCTTTTGATTAATTTTTAGCTTGATCTCTAACTCTTTGTACACTGACAAGAAAGCAAAAATCAATCATAGCCATGCTCAATTATTCATGCTCAAAGTTCTCTAATATGCCACATTTTTAACGTATTCACTCTTTTAAAAAATGTCTTGCATGTCTACTATGTGTCAGCTACTATACCGAGTGCTAGGGACATAATTGCGATGTAGAAAATCCAATACATTAATTATTAAAATACAGAATATAAGTGTGTGAGAAGCACTCTGGGATTTGAAAAGTAGAAAATTGGTATAAGGAGTTTGAGAAAATATAGGTTTAATTATAAACATGATGGCCAGAAAAATTCTGACAGGTTGTGGCATATGAGGAAAGCCCCAGAGATGGTGAGTAAAGCAAGCAGCCCCATCACCTTGGGGAAGAGCTTTTCAAGTGGAGAACAGAAAATGTCAGTTCCCTCAGGGAAGAGTATGTCTAGCATACTGGAGGGAACCAGGAAAGCAACCTGGATGGGTAAGTGGGAACTAGGCAACAAATGTAGTGGGAGATGAGCTTATGGGTAAGATGGTAACCGAACTGTGAAGACCAAGTATAAAAACCTTCTTCTCTGTGTCCTTTCCCCTTCTTTCTTATAAGAACAGTTGCTAGAACTAGGGACCATCCTAAACCAGAATGATCTCATCCTGGTATACTTAATTACATTTCCAAAGACTTCTTTATAAATAAACATGCACTGAAGGTCAGAATAGTGAGATCTTAGGTTCCAGAATCAAGAAATAAATTTCAGGCTGTAATATTTTGTTAGGACAGGAGGCCAATGTGATTCCACTGAAATTAGAAGGTAAATTACCTAAAATTAGAAGGTAAAAATATAGTTGGAACATTTATAACTACTTGGAAAGATTTCATTTAATGAGAATAATTTTATTCAACTGTAAAAGTTGTGTTTAATCTCTTTATGAAGTATGACTTATTTAGACAATTCTTTTATTTGGATGGAATTTTTTTCTAAAATAATTTTATTTTCTATTTTATTTTCTTGTACAAATATGAAAAGTTATATAGTAGCTCCATTAATAGGAGTACTTTACAGATATATGATGCCAGTTTTATATCAAAAGTTGTTAAATACTTAAAATAAAAAACAATTCCAATAATGGCTTAATTTTTTATAATTCCAGTTCATGAAATGTAAAACTTTTGAACATTTGATAGCGATAAAGTGAAATATGTGACAAAATTTTTCAAAACTCAGTGGGAATTAGCATTAGAAGTAGCAACTGACTACATTCATTTTTTGTGATTGCATTCTTCATACAGTTTAGAATGACTACTAACACTATTAATCAAAATTCTATATTTCATTGCAGGAAAAATGTTACACATAAAAGAAGTTTATAGCTAGCTACATTGCCAACCACTTAGTTTAAAAACAAAAACAAAAACAAAACACCTCTATATTGTAGTTCTTCCAGAAACTCGAAATCAAATGTACAAAAGACAAAAGGCTAAGCACACTTTTTATCTGTTTTTACTTTTCCCTAAATATTTCTTCCTCTTCTGTTTTCTGTTTCTGCTTTAGAATCACTTGTTTTTAATTTACCTAGCCTTAAAATATTAGGATTACTTCAGATGTTCTTTATTTATTTACTTTTATTTATATGTTTATTTATTTTGGCCTAATGATTACAGATATCCAGCCTTTCTGACTGAACCTCCCGAATAGCTCTTCCATCTGTCTGATTCTGCTCTCCCCTCTGTCTGTTGGTAGCATATTTTGACATCCATTTGATTTACTGAACTATTGAAATACGTCCCATACTACCTCTAAACCATCTTATATAAAGCTCCGTTTAATCTTTCTAAAGATCCTTAAGCATGTCACTCCTTTTTCTAATAACATTTGATATCTTATAGTTTTTGGAAAAATTTATACTCTTTAAACTTGCAATGGAATTTCATCCTGCTTTTCTAATTCCGTCTTTCCCTTTTCTCCTTTTTGAGACTGTGGTCTAACCAAATTGAACTACTCCTTCCAACATAAAGTATGCATTTTTTCTCCACCATTCCCTTCCTGAAGAAATTGCTTACCCTGCAAAATTCTCCGTTCTCTCACTTCTGCATATTGAAACATATGCAATTCAAATGTCACCTGGCTTTATCAGCTCATATATAAAATTGAGCTGCTGCACTATTTTGTACTTAGTTTTAATGTTTATGATAAAATTGATACGCGCACAGTTATAAAAATCAAATCAATATTCTATTCTCATTAGAGAGCCATTTTTCTTTTTTTTATTTATTTTGGTAGGTACTCCCATAACTCCAAAGAACATGTTTTGATTTTGTATCAGTTTTGTATAATCTATTTTAAAATGGAAAATTCAAAGTTTTAATGGTTTATCTTATATACTCTATATATTAGGTAAACCTTTCCTGGTTGTCACTTGTTTTTGTTGTTGTTGTTGTTTTTCCTGTAGACAATAGCTTCCCAGTCTACTGACCAGCTTTTGAACACTTAGTTTCAGACCAGCTTCAATTCTGCCTGCCCCCCTTCTGAAGGCCCCTGCTTCTTTTCCTGCCAGTCCTTTATTCCAAATTTGAAGAAAGAACTTTCTCTAGATTCCTTGCAGTGATAGTTAATACTTTTAAAGAGATCAAAAGTAACAAAGTGACTTTCCACCCCAGAGGGTGAGATTTAGCTGCTTCTACTTAATGGTGACCGGCACATTGAGTCCCGCATTTTGAAATGTCCGGGAAATGTCTCAGCCCCGCTCTTGGTCTGCATCATATGGCTAAAGTCAGCTAATCTTTCCATGGTGGGAATACACTTAGACATGTCCACACTGCTTAGATTGTGCTTACAAAAGCCTTGTAGGACAGAAAGAGCCATGGTGTGTCCCTCCCTAAAGCAAGGTGCACCTCCCAAAGCCTTGTTTTCTGTCTTCAAATCTATTCTCTTAAGACAAATGAGAAATCAGAATGCCTGCTTCCTTTAAGAGAGAGATGCAGAGTGATCTTGTTTTACAGCCTTTAAAGTTGTAACCTCCTAAATATGCATGATGCCTATATTTTCCAAAAGTTAGACTGTTCAGCCATAAATGATAGTTTATGTAGACTAATAGTGGTATAGTCTAGACATAGAGCATTTGCAATTATCAGACTCTTTAGTCTGTTAACCCCTGTGAGGACTGAGTATTTTTAAGTCTTTCTCCAGGTGTCCAGGTCTCCACTCTCTTTTCACACTATGAGGTTATAATAAACAAGGGTAGCAGAGACTAAATGCACAATTTAAAGGGAATTTTATCTAGCAGAAATATAATCTGTACAAATCTAACTTTTCTTACAACCATGGTGATCTCTTGAATAATCATATAGAAAATCATATAGAAAATCCAGGTCTCTTGACTTCATAGCACTTCAAATAATCCCAGACGATTTCAGGTTGTTGCTATGTTCTGCATATTTTACCAAAGAAAAAGCTACTTAACTGCATAAATCATTATGCTTTTTGATTTCCATTTTGTAACTTTCTTGTTATGGTTGTGTAAGGTCTTTAGGACTGAAACTTAGAAGTTCCAGCTCCAAAGACCAAGTTCTTTCTCAACTGTTCAAAAACTGTGAGAAAGATTTCCTAGTCTCATTACTGAGAAAGCTTTATTGTGACTATCATTCAGAGTTTGCTTTTCTCACATGTGTACAGGTTGATGCCAGATGATAAAAGATGGTGCGAGAGCTCCTTGTTATTCTCCTTTTCTTTAACAAGATGTTGAAATCTTACAGCAAGACATGGCATACCAAAGTAATGTGTCACTTTAAAATGACTACTTTTCTAAGGAAACACATGAAGAACATATTCTGTGACACTTAGACCTCTCAGTTGGTTTAAGTGCATTAAAAGAAAAGTCAAATATATTTTGAAGAAAGGATTTAATTAGTAAAAGTACCTTAAGAGAAAATGTAGTATTGGGCATTTTCAAAGTTGGCTGTGATAGTAGCTCCTTTCCTAGATGCCCTTTTAAAACATTGACACCGCCCCCCATCTAGGAGTGAAATTTAATTTACTCTCTAAACCTAAGTAGTACTATGACAGGCCTGTAACCAATGGAAGGTGACAGGAGTGACACTATGTGTTTTCTGAAGCTGTGCCATAAAAGACAAAGCTTTCACTTTTTTAGCTGGGATACTAATCTTGGTGCCTAAACCACAATGTGTAAACTCCAACTACCCTGAGGCCTCCAGACAAAGCCAAATTAAGTGTCTGTCCAAAGCTGCAGTTAAGGTCCCAGTTGATAGTCAGTATTGACTATCAGGTATATGACAAAACATACTTCCAGATGATTCCATACCTCAAATAATAAAGTCACCTCCCACCTTTAGGGGTTCCTAGCACAGGCCTCAGGTATCATGGAGCAAGAAAAAGACATCCCCACTGTGCTATGTCTGAATTCCTAACCCACAGAATCTGTGATCACAATACAATTAATTTTTATACCATTAAATTTTAAAATGTGACACAGCAGTAGCAACCAGTAGTCACTACACTGTGAGTACAAATGGGAGAGAAAGGGCATCCCTGAAGAGTCACCCGAAGTATTCCTGAAGCCTGGTGTGCATTCTCTGGGGGACCTCAGGACAGACAGTGCAGCCAAACTGGTTGCCGCAGAACAGAGGAAGAAACCAGAGGGCTGCAGTAGGCAATAAACACTCCCCCTATGACAAGAAGCACGTCACCATTTCCTATGGACCACAGGGAGGCAAAGTAGAAGAGACATCTTGCCTACAGCCTTTTATGTCCTATCAAAGAGGACTACGTGGGAGAGTGAGGGAACTCCGCAGCTTGCGTCTGAGTGTGGAGCTGAGATGAAAGTCTCTACCTGCAGAGGCGGTATCAGGCATATCAAGGGATCTTTGGGAAGAAGAGCCCAGCAGGGAACTTCTGAAGAACCTTGAAAGTAGTCTAGGATAGAAGGAGTTTTAAATATCTGCAAGGTCTGGAGATAGTACTGTACTATACTATACTATATCAATACATAATGTGATAATATCATAGTAGCATAATATTACATGAAATGTCTCAGGGGTTTTTTTCTTCCATTTCCTCTCCTCCAAATTGCAATTATAGTTAGAGAGGAAAGTAAAAGAAAATAAAAAGTAAAAAAAAAACAAACAGAACTTTTATAGAAAAGGAGAATATGTGGGCCTGCCCATTTGACCCACAGTTACCAGTGGGAAGGTAACATCTATAGTCCCAGATTCAGGGGAGATGTGGGTATTGGGGTTAGGGGAGGTCCTCTTTTGTTGACTTGGTAGGATCGTTGTCAAGAGGGAGTTATGGTGCAGGAAAATCTACATGTTTGAAGAGAAAGGAGAAGCTATAAAAGAATCATCAGGACAAAAGACTGAACTAGTGTAGTTGATTAGTGACTGAATAATTCATTTGAGGTCGGTGATCAAGAATTAAAAGTGATTAAGTGGTTATCTATTACTCTGCAGCCATGTTTCGCTCTTGGATGGACACATACAGGGTGGGGCAAAAGTAGGTTTACAGTTGTGAGTGTGCAAAATACACAGTTCATTCTTGTATTATAATTTGTTAATTATTATGTTCTTACTTTTGCTCCACCCTGTAGCTTAAGTAAACAATTGGATTGGACAAGCTTTGAGGTTTTTATCAAATGCAGGTACTGAGTAGTATTACAGAAGGGGGTGATTTTAAATAGGACCTTAAAATTTAAATTGGTAAGATGCAAAGTGAGGAAGTGAGGTGTGGTGGAGAAAAGAAAAAGACCAGCAGAGTCAAAGCTGGAAGTTCTGAACAGTTGGAATGGGGGTAGGAGAGGAGGTGAGTTAGAGAGATAGTAGGTGGTTGTTAATTTAATGAATCAATGACATGCTTGAAGCTTTAAATGTAATGACCCATTATTAGGATAAATTTGTATTCTATAGAGTGTTTTATAATACATGTCACAGATTGTTTATATGTAATGTGTCATATATAACATAATTAGGAGAGTAAGAATGTAAGAAGTTATCCAGGATATTTCACTGAATCTTTATATCCCATATGTCAAATATCTCAATTATGCTGATTCTGGAGTCGTTTAGTGAATTTTATAAATATTCACTACACTCAAAAGATATGTCCACATTTTCTGTGTTTTTAGTAAAAAAGCTTGTTATGCTCAACCTACCTGTATTAAAATAAACTTTAAATAAGCAAATACAAAGTCTATTTTGAATGTCAAACTGTTAAGGCAGGCATTGTGAGGGCTAATAATTATAAATCACTTTGAATTTTTGAAAAATCAGTTTAATTACTTAATTGAAGTCAATGTACAAGTTTTTCTCCAACACACACATTCTGAAAAATCCATCAGTGTTTAAGAATGATGAAATGAAATCAGGTGAGAATGAATGCACAGAATCATACCCCCCCACACCCAGCTGAATTGCAATCTAATTATTAAACAACATACGTGGATATTTAGTATTCTGTATTATTTTTCAGTTTTCCATTTTAGATGACTTAATTTAGTCACCAAAGCATGCAATTTTCAGATTATTTATAGATCTAGGCCATTAAGCCTTGACACATAAATGTTGAATAATGACACCATAAAATAACCCTTTAATATTACTTTATGAATATGTATGGCATTATTGTGAGGAATGTTCATTTTTCAAAACTTCCTTATAAACAGAGATAAGTACAGAATAAAATAAGCAGGAGGTAGTGCAATCATATTGGTTCTGTACATAATTTATGTATAAAAATTTATGTAAAAATCTTTCAAAATTTTTAAAATTACCTCTTATTCTAGATTAGTACTTTTTATGTTTTAGAAAGTTCTCTTTGCTACTAAGTAGCAGAAAAGGAGAAAAATCATATTGTGGTATAGATGAATGATATCCGTTGGAAATTCAACCTCTTGGTCTGTAATTTTCAGGAATACAGTTTAAAAATCAAATAATAGCAAGCTCAAATTGACCACTTGCTGGATTTTATATTTCAAATTTAATGTAATTAGGTAAATGTTTTATTTTCAGCATTATGTTCACTTTTATATTTAATTCTCAAGTATATTGAAAGATTTAAAGTGTTTCGTTGTCAAAGATATTACAGCTTTTAAAAGCTGGCTGTATCACGAAAGCTGAATAATTAGAATTTCTCTTCTGAAATTTTTTCTCAAAATCAGTTGATGACTATAATTATTATATACTTGTTAAATATCTATTTTAAATGCCATAAATATCAACAATAACAATATGATTTTAAATTTTCCCCAAAGCATGGTTCGTGGAATTGCCCAAATCCAGCATACAGGAACTCTTCAGTAAGAGACAATTCTGGCTCACTGCTCTCTATTTTTTATGTTTTTTTTATTGATTCTTCAAAGTACATTACTTTGGAAGAAATATGTGGTTAAATTTTAATAGCAATTAATAGGATAGACTCCTTGAAAGGGTTTTGTACTCTACTTCAGTTAGCTCATATAAATAGCTATTACAGCAAAGAAAATGGTAGGATAGATTTTAAAATTATTATTTTGTAGAAAGGAAACTTCTTTATGAAGCAACCACTGTCCTTTTTTTTCTTCTGGAAATAAAGGAATAGTAGATATTTAAAAAGAACATGGGTGCACTTGTACAGTGGAATACTATGCAGCAATAAAAAAGAAGGGACTTTTGCCTTTTGCAACAGCATACACAGACCTGGAGACTATTAATGCTAAGTGAAATAAGCCAGTCAGTCGAAGACAAATACCATATGATCTTAACTTGTAAGTGGAATCTAATGAACAAAATAGAAACGGAGGCATAGATATATAGAATAGACTGATACCTGTCAGAATAGAAGGCATAAGGGTTACTGGATAAAAGAAGGTGAAGGGAGTAGCCAAAAGACCTATAAGCATGATCCATGGACACAGACCACAGTATGGGGATTGCCCAAAGGAGGGGGTAGTGCTGGGTGGAGGTGGGCAACTGTAATAACATAAACAATAAAATAAAGAACATGTATTTAAAATTTTTTTATGAAGACAAAATTACCTGCCCTAATATCTTTTTCAAGGGAGTAAATTTAATGCTTGAGATTTTAGGCATAATGGAAAGAAAATAACAAAACCAAACCAAAACAAAACAAAAAAACAGACCTTCAAAAAGACACTTTTGAGTAGGTAGTAAACATGATGGGAGAAATGTACTAAGTCAAGCAAATCTAATTTTAATTTTGGGCTTCAGCAATTACTTGCTTTGTAAATTCGAAACGTTGGTTAGCCTTATGGGACTTCAATTTCTCATTTGTAAAATGGAGAACGTAATAGCAAATTTAAGGCTATTTTGGAGATTAGAAGAAAACTACAAAGAAGGTTTGGCAGAGTCCTAGCATATAGAAGACCCTCAGTGGATGCTTGCTATTTCCATTTGCAGTGTCTCTGAAGTTATCCCATAAAACGAGCTGCCTGTTTACCCCCTTTATACTTAGACTTTGCTGTAAAGAGTAGGACAGATTGTGCTTTAAAGTTGAGTGGTGACCAGAAGATGTCCTTTACTAAAAAGTGGTGACAATCTGGCTAAATGTGAGCTCCTTTGGGAATCATAATATCTTGGTTAATATGAAACTAATATTATTCTAGAATGGTTAAAGAAGAGGCCTTAATGGTGACAACTTTGGAAATAATAGGGGAATTAGTATGGCAGATGTGATAAGATCCTTCATAGAACAGCAGAGACAGTTGCTTTTCTTTCTATACATCATTAATTGTTCCATACTATGGCTTCATTCCTGTGACATTGTATATACCTTTCCCTTTTCCCCCAAATGTTTGCATTGTTGTCCTTACTTATAGTTGGGGAAAACAAGGCTTAGAAAGATTATCACTTGCCAAGGTCATCTAAGTAGTAATTGGTGGACAAGATTTTATCCCAAACCACCTGACTCTGAAGTTTATGATCTTCATGACTAAGCTACAGGGGTCTTTAGATATTAAGTGCACTTGTATGTCATAAACCAAGGCTTCCTGTACAGAAATGCATAAAGAAGGCCTATTAATGAGACTTGCCATTGGCAAAGCAGCAAAACAGAAAAGATTGCTTTCTTGATTTTCTATTACACCTTCCTTTCACTACATTTTCTTTCATATTTGGAAGTGAATTTTCATAACGAAGTATCTATAAACTACAAACACTAAAGGTGATATTTTATGAAATACTTTTGTGAATATTTATCTGAATGATTATATAAAAATGTATAATGCCTTCATGCAGTTATGTTTCTAAAATATATAAACATTCTGTTTAGAGAATTGCAGGTTATATCCCATTGTGCTTTTTTCCTTAATTTGAGCAGCTTTATTGAGATAATTCACATATTGTACAATTTGCTTATTTAAAGCATAGAATTCAATTTTAAAAAATATTTACGGAGTTCTGCAACTATCATGACAGTCTGATTTTTGGACATTTTTATTCCCTCCAAGAAACCAAGTACCAATTCCCTTCCAAAGCCCCCTCCCTTCAGCTCCTGGAAACTATCAATCCATCTTCTTTCTGTATAAAAAGTTGTCTATTCTGGATATTATATGTAAATGGAATTATATAATGTGGTCTTTGTGACCAATTCCTTCACTTAAGTCATGGTGTGAAAGTATATCCATGTTGTAGCATCACTTTATTCCTTTTCAATGATGCGTAATATCCAAATGTATGAAATCCACAATATATTTACAGTATCTGCTCATCAATTTATGGGCATTTGGGTTGTTTCCACTTGTTGGTGGTTATGAGTAATGTTACTCCGAACACTTGCATACAAGTTTGTGTGTGTGTACCCATATAGTATTTATTACTCTTGGGTATATACCCAGAAGCAGGAATTATTGGGACAAAAACTATGTTTATACTTTTCCAGAATTGGAGACAACTACACTTTCCTCCATAGCAGCTACATCATTTTGTATCATCAATAGCAGTATAGGAGGGATTCCTTTCTCCCCTCACTAACGCTTGTTTGTGTCCATCTCTTTGAGAGCAGGTCTTTATTCTAGTGCATGTACGGTGGGACCACCTTGTAGTTTGTGTTTTTTATTATCCCAATGACAAATAATGTTGAGCAATTTTTATGTGTGTATTGCTCAGTTGTACATTTTATTTAGGGAAATACCTATTCTGGTTTTCCCTTATTTTGTTGTTTTTTAATTTGTTGAATTTTTTATATAGTATTCATACTAGATCCTTATTATGTGATGTGAAAATATGTTTTCCTGTTTGTGGGTTGTCTTGTAACTTCCTTGATAGTGTCCTTTGATGTACAAAACTATTTAATTTTGATCAGGACCAATTTATCTGACTTTTATTACTTGTGCTTTTGGTATCACATCTAAGAAAGCATTGTGAAATTGGGTATTCGATGTCAAGTAGGTGTCATTGTTTTGCATGTGAATATCTAATTATCATAGCACCATTTATTGAAAAGACTTCTCTTCCTATTGCACCATCTTGGCACCTTGTTGAAAATCAATTGACTGTAGATGTTTGGGCTTATTTGCCAGACTCTCAGTTCTATCCCATTATCTATATCTATCCCTGTGCCAGTACAATAGCATCTGGATTACTGTAGCTTCAGAGTAAGTTGGAAAGGGGGCCGCATGAGTCTTCCAACTCTGTTTCTCTTTTGAAAAATAGTCTTGGCTTTTCTGACTCCCTTGAATTCCCAAACGAGTTTCAGTATCGGTTATTCTAAATCTGTAAAATGTCATTGAGTTTTGATAAGGATTGGCTTAAATTTGTAGATCAGTTTTAAGATGTTGTCATGTTAACCATTTTAAGTCTTGAACACAGAATTATTTTTTATTTATTGAAGTCTTTAATTTCTTTCAATAATACTTTATAGTTTCCACTATACAAATTTTGAATTCTTTGTGTTATACTAATTCCTAAATATTTTAATTACTTTTGATGCCATTGTACATAAAATTATGTTCATTATCAGATGATTTATTGGTAGTAAATTGAAATATGATTGCTTCTTTGTATTGATCTGGCCTTCACTGAAATATCTAATAGGTATCTCATATCATGGCAGAAATAGAGGTTAATTCCCACCTCTACCTAAACATGACCTCTCTCCATTTTCTCCACGTTAGTAAATGACACTGAGTTCAATCCCCAAACCATGAAGCCACCCTGGATTTCTTTCTCTCCATCTTTCCAAATCCCTCTTTCCTTTATTAGCAAGTCATCTCTGCTCTACCTTCAAAATTTATCTCAGATATGTGTGTGTGTGTGTGTATATATTCAAATATATATGTATACATACATGTATACTTCTCAAATAAGTGTGTTTGTGTATAAATTATTACCACAATTAACATCACTCCGAGACTCAACATTTCTGCCTAGACCCCTATAAAACCTACATCAGCCTCCTAACTGGTCACTCTCAGTCCACTTTTATCTGCTCTAATACATTAATCTCTTACTATCCTGAACAGTCTTTAAAGTAGAACTGAAGTCAAGCTGTCACTGGACCACTTCCACACCAGGGGCTGTCCCTGCCCCAGCATTGTCCAGGACCTTTTCTGTGTTGGGCTACTGCCAGGTTCTTGACTCACCCAGGGAAAATTTCAAGAACAAATTGGAGTGAGAACAAAGCAAACTTTATCTGGGTAGAAAAAAAAGAAAAGGCCAGGGAATGGGTACCACTGTGAAAGCAGGTATCTGAGTGGATGTGGGCCACCTGGTGAGAGAGCGCACATCTGGACTGTTAGCTCTTGTGACTTTTATGTGTTTCCAGTTTTTGAACTTTGTCGTGCCAAATTCTGTCTCTGCCTCCTGGTTGGGAGAGAGTCTTTTTTCCAATTTGGTCCATTCTGGAAGTGTCATGGTGGTTGTCCCCCAGTTCTCCCCTCTACTTTGGTGTCACTTTTCATTATAATGACAATATGAGCTTTGAGATTGTTCTCTGGTCAATTTTTCCTCCACGGTGGAATGATCTGGCCTTAGCTAGTCTTTGTTGTTACTGCCTTCTGGGACCACCACAGGTGTTTCCTGCCATAAACTGGGGCTTTGGTGAGAGGACCTAGTGGCTTATGGTCTGTGATATGGACTCCTATTTCCTCAGTCTACTTGGAGGGATTTTTCCCTACCTTCCTCTTATTTTGCATCAAAGCCACATCCTTACTCAAAACCACCCAAGGTCTTTACACTGCACTTAGGATGAAATTATTATTCCTTATATACATACACCTATTTGACTTCACGTCTTTATGATTTTCTATGTTCCGGTCACACAAACCTTCTTATTCTTCCTTGCATGTTCTTCCCTCATCCTGGGACATTTTCTCCTTGTGTCTAGCATGGCAGGCTCCTTCCCGTCACTGAGGTCTCAGGTCAATTTTAACACCCTTGGAGATTTTCTCCCTGGTTATCCTATCTAATGAGCCAGTCCTCATTGCTAACCATCACATCAATTAGTTTTATGCTATTTATAGCATTTGTCAATAGCTGAAATGAGTGTGGATTGTTAATGTACTTACAGCCTATCTTCCCCTCTTGCTGTGTTTGGACCAGGGCCCTTGTCTTTCCCACTCATGGATCGAGCACCTGCACTTAAAACTGTTGTTGCCTGGGCCAAGCCTTAGTATTGCCACACAAGATTTGACATGTAGAAATCATCATAACTACCTGTCAGTGTGTAATTTTTCTAAGAGTTGGTGATAATTAGCATAGAATTTAGGAAAGGTGCCTGTCACTTTTCAATACTGACTTAGAGATAACCTTTTCTATTTTCTTTAATCAGGGTTGTCTAAATCAAGATATTTTATATTCTGTCAATAAAAGAAGGGAAGATAATTTTATGTTGATGATTGGAACATCCAAGCATTGCTTTTGAAAACAGAGGATTAAAACTGAAATTTACTTAAATATTTGGAGTACAACAAACATACTTTCCTATTTTTACCAATTATTTAAATAGCTTTATTCTAAACTCCCCCCTGTATCCATTGAATTGATTTCCATTAAATCAGTTAACTGTGCTGGAAAATTTTTCTAAAAGTGTGAAAATATTAAAATGAAATCTTTACCTTTCTCCATTCACATAATAAATTCCAGAAGGATTAAAGACTTAAATGTGAAAACCTAACTTTGATGTTTCAAAGCTATATAGGAATAGATCTTCCTATATACACACACAACCCCATAAGCCACTAGAAAGATAAATCTGTCTACATACAAATTAAAAAAACTATGTGTGAGAAAAGACCCAAATAAAGAAAACATAGGCAACATATTGATATGACATTTTAAATATAAACTAAATAAAAGTATTACTCATAAAAGTAGCTACTAAAAATGGTAATATACATACATCCCTACCCCCAACACACATACAAATGACCAAAAAATATATATTGGATAATTCAAAAGTCCCAAGCATAGAAAATCATATCTTCAAAGATCCACTATCACTTATAATCAGGGAAATGCAAATATTTTTAAAACTGAGGTACCATTTCACACCTAACAGACTTGGGTAAAATTCATACTAATTGCTATCTAGATTGTGAGACACAGAAGCAATCATGTACTCGTAGTAAATTATGTAATGGTATAATCATTTTGTACAGCAGTGTCTCAGCACCCAGTAGAGCTGACTATACACTTTTCCAACAGCCCAGCAAAGCCACTTCTAGGAGTATTTGCTGGAGTTCTCAAATAATGCACCAGAAAACATGCTCAGACATGTTCATTGCACTGTTTGCAAGTAAAACAAATTAAAATCCACATAAATACCTATCAAAGGAAAATTGATAGCTGTTTGATCATGTGATGAAAAATTGTCTTACATTGAAAATGAGTTAATTAGAACTATAGGCATATAGATGGAAAGTCTTGGATTCATAATGTTTAGTCAGTAAACATACAGCAGAAAAATGTAACTGGTAACATTTATTTAAAATTTAACACAACAAAATACTCTATATTGCTTAGAGATGCATAAATGTGTAGTGAAATATGGGAATTTGCATGGGAAGGACTCAAACCTACTTCAAGGTGTGGCGATCTGTGGGGAGGTTGGGTGGTGTTGGAGGGAGTACTACCATTTCTTATCTCTTGTGTTTAAAAAAATTCTGAAGCATATAAGTCAAATACTAGTCTTTACATTTGAGTAGGACTAGGCATATTAAATTATTTTTATTTCTCTCTGTTTGAAATACAGTATGTATTGGTTTCCTATGGCTGTTGTAACAAATTAACACAAATTGGTAGTTTAAAATTACAGATTTCTATTATCTCACCTACTGAAGTCTAGAAGTCTCAAACCAGTTTCACAGGCCAAAATTCAAGTTTTGGCAGGAGCCCGGTTCCATGGAGGGTTCTAGGTAAGAGTCCATCCTTGCTTCAGCTTACACTGGTAGCTGGCATTCCGTGGTTTATAGCCCCATCACTCCATTCTCTGCCTGTTTTCACATCACCTCCTCTTTCTGTCTAATCTCCCTCTACCTCCCTTACCAAGATACCTGTATGGCATTCGGACCCACACAAGAAGTCCAAAAAATGTAAAAAATTTACCACATAAGGTAACATGCACAGGTTGCAGAGATTAGAACCACCACAGTTTAGAACAAATAAAAGGAAAAAAAATCAGACTGCAGAACAGCGTTTACTTCTTCCCTTCGTTTCCCTTTTTTTTAACAAATATTTACAGAAGACTTGTTCTACACCAGGCACTCATTAAGCTTTGAGGCTACAATGCCAAATAAGGTAAAGTAGGCACCTGCATGAAGAAACCTTACATTGCAGTGTGACAGGGGCACGGTGGGTCATTATTTATAATTATTTCTATAGTTATATACATATGTAGTCATTACATATAATGTACTTATATGGTTATAAGTAGTTATGAGACATTATCTAAAGCAAATACATTATATGTGATCAAAAATATCAAGGGGTACAAGAGCAATGCCAAGGCGTGCTTTGTGTTATTTTTCTAGGAAAGGCCTCTCTGATTGGGTGCCATGTAAGTGATTCCCAGTGTGAGAGGCAGGGAGGAGCTGGAGACACGGAGAACCCAGGGAAGATCTGAGGGCAGGGAGCAGTGCTCTTGAAACCTGCAAAGTCACATTCACACAGCCCTCTGTGTCCACATTGTTTCTAATGGTTTCAGCCAACTGCTTTGCTGTCTTTGAAAAGAATTACAATCAGAAACGTGACTCAAATCAGATATTTTGCAGAATGGATTTTTTTTTTCATTCAATAAGAAAAAAAAACCTCCTTCTATTAAATCCAATTAATTAATATAAGGTATTTAACTGTGATATGATAGCATTTGGCCAAGATGTATAAATACAGTAAGAAGAGATGCATTTTTTAATATGCTACAGGTTAACAGTATTTACTGCTAATGGAAAGAAGAATTCCTATGTGGAAAGCCTTAACAATTTATAGGAATAAAAATACTTGAGATTCCTATCCGTGTGTGTGTGTAAACCCATGGAGATGAAATCTTCATGTCTGCAAGAAATAATAGCAAGGTCACTTGAACAAAATAATCTTGGGGTTAGGAAAGGTGATTTTAGCTGGAGGATACAAAGAGAGGGAGAAAACAAATCAGGAAACACAATCAATGGTTGAAGGGCAGGAGGTCCTTAACCACCAGCAACACTGATGTTTTTGTGTGAATCGAAAAGGAAGGCTACATACGGATTCTGTTTGGAAATGTATGCCTTCTAATTCCAATGCTACAAAAGTTAAAATGCTGCAGAGAAACTATTCAGAAACAATGAATGTCCAATTTGCAACTGAGTTACTTCTCCTAGCACTATTTCAAGAAATTACCCTGAGGATCAGGATGGAAGAGCTTTGATGGTTTTGTTTGGGCACATAGGAACACGGCGGCAGCAGCAAGAGAACTCATGTTCAAATAAAGGACTAAAGAAGGAATTGTAGCGGCTTGCACCCCAGTGTTCCATTTATACTTAATATCCAAACCATGTACCAGTCGACTCAAGGAAGCAAACATTTGTGTTAATCAGTCCTACATTTACCATTGTGCATGAAGAAAGGATTTGAGTACTTTAGCATGGAGATTCTCTCTATCATCCTACCAAACAAAGTATATTATATCAAGTTTCAACAAAGAAAAGGTACCTTGTTTGGCGCAAAGCCATTGAGTATACCCGAAACCCAAAAGAGATGCATGTTAGGTCTCAGTTAGAAAAACACTAAGAATGTTTCAGAGTCTTTTTAAATTCACAGCAAAATTGAGAAGGTACAGAGCTTTCCCATATGACCTCTAATCCCACACAGGTGTAGTTGGCCCCATTTTTAATAACCCCCACCAGAGTGGTACCTTTCTTACAATCAATGAACCTATATTGACATTTCTATCCTCTAAAATCTATAGTTCACAATAGTGTTCACTCGGGGTTGTATAGTCCATGGGTTTGGACAAATGGATTGTGATGTGTATCCACCATGTGGTCTGATACAGAGAAGTTTCACACCCTAAAAACTGTCATGAGTGTGGTTAAAGGTTTGTCCATCGTGTTTATCTTTTTAAACAACCAGCCCTTGGTTTCACTGATCTTTCGTCTATTCTTTAGGACCTTATTTTGATTCTTTCTGCTCTGATCTTTGTTAGTTCCTTTCTTCCACTCACTTTAGGCTTTGCTTGTTACTCTTTTTCTAGTTCTTTTAAGTGTGAAGCTAGATTGTTTATTTGAGATTTTTCTTAATTCTTGAGGTAGGCCTGTAATGCTATCAATTTCTCTCTTAGGAACACTTTCAATATGCCCCACAGATTTTGGGTTGTGTGTTCATTCCTGTTTGTTTCAAGGCATCTTTTGATTTCTTTTTGATCTCATTGTTAACTTATTCATTGTTTAGTAAAATATTATTCAGCCTTCGTGTCTTTGTGTGTTTTTCAGTTTTGTTTTTGTTATTCTAGTTTCATACCATAGTAGTCAGAGAACATGCTTGAATTTAATGAACAAAATAAACATAATAAATCCCTCACTGGCACAGATAAAAGTTTGGTGATTTCCAAAGGTAAAAGGGGTTGGGGGCAGGTAGCAGAGGGTGAAGGGAAATAAATGGTGATGGAAGGAAACTTGGCTTTGGGTGGTGATCACACAATACAATAAACAAATAGTGTATTATGGAATTGTACACCTAAAACCAATACAATTTTATTAACCATTGTCACTCCAATGAATTCAATAAAAAATTTTAAA
This sequence comes from Tonatia bakeri, assembly GCA_004024845.1. Lineage (NCBI taxonomy): Eukaryota > Metazoa > Chordata > Mammalia > Chiroptera > Phyllostomidae > Tonatia > Tonatia bakeri. Next base: position 26,920 of record PVIA01010945.1, on the reverse strand, counting down.
AAAGAAAATATCAATCCTCAAAGGTTAAATTTTTATAATGCTACTTATATAACATTCTTAAAAATAATAAAGCTATAGAATGGAGAACAGATCAGTAGGTACCAGGGGTTATGTAGGGGGTGCAGGGGGGGAGGTTGGAGGGTGGTGGGAATGGCTATAGAGGGCAACAGTAATCCCTGTGGTAACAGAGCTGTGGAAGTGTTCTGTACCTTAACTGCGTCTGTGTCAGTATCCTCGTCATGATATTTTACTGTGTTGTACTGTGTTGTATTGTGTAAAATGCAAATATTGGGGGGAACTGAAGGGCATGCAGGCAAATACACATACACCCACACACATACATCCACACACAATGTCACAGTTTCCAAGAATTGATGAGAACTTACTGAGCTTGCCAAAAGATGGAAGGAGGGCAAAGCCTACTTTCTTGCAAGAGACATGGAGTTCCTGAGCAAAGAAGTGGGAAACAGTGGTTAGACCTAGGGCTGGAGAAAAATTAGTGGCCAAAGTAATGAAAATTTTTTTATGTTTCTAAGTGCATTTGGTTTTATACTTTAAATATAATAAACATTAAAAACAATTTTAAAAGTGGGGACTTTCAATTACCACTGAAATGAACTTCCAAAAAGAACAGTGAATAAATGGAGTACTAGTTTCTCCTGCTAGCACAGCTGTGCTAGTGAGGCCAGTGGACAGGAGCAGAGTTTGGCTCAACAGTGGTCCTCTGCAGACACAGAGTTGTGCCACAGCCCAGGCCAGGAGCTGCTCAGGGTACCACTGGACCTACAATTCAGCTTACCTTGTCAAAATAGAATTATTGCTTAGTGACAGCTCATAGCAAGGCACATGTTTTGCAACAGCATACAGAAGCCTTCCATTGATAAAACTGAGCCAGGATTTTTGATAGGGTCCCTTCCCCTGTGCTCTCTCTCTTTGGCACACTCATGGAAATGGAAATTTCATTTCAAGGAATATAAGAGTAGAAACCTTTTAATAGGAATCTTCAGGTACTCCAATATTCTGGTTATCTTCAATCTTCTGTATCCTTTTCCATCCAATAAGCCACACTGGACAGAGAACTTCTGAATTTTGTTAATGTCTTATGTTGTAGAAAGTCACTATAATAAGAGTCTTATTTTGTGTGTCAAAACTTATCTCAGGAAATAGGATGAGGTGTCACATATGAGAAGCAAGTTAGAAGAAAGTTTACCGATTGTGTCCATTTCTCCCTACTGTTATGTCCTCTGCCATTTTTGGCCTTCCTCTGCTGCCTCCTAGGGCAGAAAACAGCAGCTGCCATTCAGCGTGGGCCTAGCTAGCCTGGAAGCCTGGTTCGGGTGGGAAGAAGCTGCCAACAGGTGCAAGTAGACTCATTGGTCTTTGAGAATTCCGTCATTCCTTAGCTCTCCCATACACCAAAGAGAGCTGACTTGCTGAAGGAGAGAACTATAATCTTGAAATCACGAAAATGCAAAGAGAGATGGACAGGTGATAAAACCAGAGGCTTCTCATCCTAAAGCACACAGTACAAAATTTATTCAAAAGGACAAAAGAGTATACATTGAATGTTGCCTCCCCCATCCCCCCAGGAACTCATCACTTTTGCCAGCCAAGGCAATATATTGTCTTAAAAAATTGGGAAAAAATTTAAAATAAAGGAATGAAAATAAACATATATGGGAAATATAAATCTTAAAGTTTGGTGTATAATGTTTATATTTAAGGCAAATTTAAGAAACATCTGGTTAGAAAAGAACACTATATGCAGTAAAAGGAAAAATACCAAGAAAATTTGAAAATCAGAAATATATATACACTTAAAATAATAATTTCAAAACATACAAAGTAAAAAGAGAATGGCAAAAAATAAAAAAACAGATAAACAGTTATATTTGCAGATTGTGATACACTCCTATCAGAAGTGGCTATCAAAAATATAAATATAGATAAAATATAAAACATATATTTAATGCAATTAACCAACTCAAAATAATACAAATTATAAATAACTTTGACCCCCAAAATATAATAAAAATTTTTCATTCTGTTTATGCAAATACTGAATATACACTAAAATTGAGAATTGTTTGGTCTCAAAGTAAACATTAATAATTTTGAAGAATTAACATCAAGCAGTGTGTATGATATATAAATCAGACCTAAATTGCAAAATGATAGCTAAAATTTTCCCAATCTGGAGGGAAAAGCAAACAATTGACTATCCTAATACTTATTAAAGTTATGAGAGATATTAAAAATTCATGATAAAATTAGAAGTGAATAATACTGAACACAAAAATTTGGAGGCAGAGCTAAAGTAGCTCCTAAAAGCCTATTTAGATTTTTGAACACATTAGAAAACAAGAAATGATTTGAGTAAATTCATCACTGATTTCAGTAAGTTGGAGAGCAGCAGGACAAAAAGGAGAAAGTAAGGAAGAGCCGAAACCAATGAAAAGAAAAAAATATTTTAAAAAGACAAAAAATGGACATTAAAAGTGCTAATAACATTGGCAAATACCTGACCAGGTCAATCAAAAAAAATGAAACAGAAAAGATGCATATAAAAATTGTAGACAGAATAAAGCTAAATGATTGTCCACAAAACAGATGAAAGGACCAACATAATGATTTAAACTAGTATATACAAAAGCATTTGAAAAGATAAAGTTGGTGCAAAAATGAATAGGAAAATTAAACAGCACAGTAAGTATTAAAGAAATTGAAATGCTTAACAATATTTTCTCAACCAAATAAAAGCTCCATGTCTGATGGCATTACAGATGTGTTCTAATAGATCTTAAAGGAAGCTGCTATCCTCCATAAAAGGTTCCAAAAAATGTAAATGGAGGAAACACTTACATCTCGTTTTCTTCTATTTTAAAACCAAATAAGCGTACGATGAGTAATTCACAAGCCTGATTAATTCAGGAACATAGATGCAAACATGACAAATAAAATGTGAGTACATGCATTCTAAGGACATATTAAGTATTAACATAATATGATCAAGAGAGGCATGCCCCTGAAATATAACAATGGCTTACTTTAAGGAAACCCAGTCAATAGAATGTGCCTTATTAATTAATAAAAGAAGTTTATTATCACCACAATGATACAAAAAAAAAGCTTTTGATAGTTTAATTCCTATTTATATGCATACTACTTAAGGAACTAGCAATACTAGGGAACTTACATTCAGAAAGAATACTATCTATCGTAAAACTACAGCTAATGTTGCCCCTAAGAGAGAAATTTACAGAAATCCCAGTTTAAGAATGGGAATCCAGGAACGTCCACATCACTGCTACTGCTCCAGCATGACCGGACACCCTCACCAAGACCCTGAGACACAACCAGAGAGAGATAAGGGAGCACCGGAGGGAAGTGAGTCTGCTGTATCCCCTTCTCGTGTCTCTTGTGTAGCTTTTCTAAAGCCTTGTTTTAAATGGGGGAAAAAAATCCTACATTGACTTGTAGGAAAAAAAAAACTGAATCATTTCACTTACATTTTGTTTATAGCTACGGCTTCTTTATAGGCCATGCAACTTGTTTCTCTGTTTTGATACTGTCTAGAGTGTCTAAAGTAAATCATCTAATCTATGATTATTTGCAGATATCACTCCTTCTCCCTTTTCTATTGGAAAACTCTTTCCTATGGGCTGCTGTGGCCCTTATATTGAACCAAAGCAGAAATCGCACAGTGTCTAGTAGTGTTGTAACAGGTAGGTATGCCTAGATTGCTGGAGGCCAGGACCCCCAGTCTAGGGTGTGTATGAGGGGCACAATCTGCCAGAGCTCCAACCCCCCAGAGCCAGCACCTCCCTTGCCCCAAGGGTGCTGAGTTGTTGGATTAAAGCAGCTTTCTGTGAAGGGAGGGGCTGCCTGCCAAGGGGGAATTGCCAGGCAAGAGGCTAGTATAAATACAATGCAGTTGGCAGGAGGAGAGGCAGAGAGCTCCCAGGATTGAAACTAGAGCTGCTGGGGCTTAATAGCCCACAGCCTTGGGGCTACTAGTTCACGACAAAGGCTACACAGCTGGGGCTGGACACCCTGCCCAAGGTGACTGGAGGCTTCTGCCCATGCCCTGAAAAAGGGGCAAAGACAAACATGATTATTGGTTACAAGCCAGGCACTCCCACTGGCATCCTGCACATGTAGGATTTGGGAAGGGACCTTTTAAAAGCAAAAACATGGAGAAGCCACTGTCTGGGTTCCAGGCCTCTCTGGGTGCTGCACTCTCTAAGTTCTGCCCTCCACTGGTGGGGAGTGCTCACCTCGCTGGTTTGCCTCACATTTCTAGTTGGGGAGCACTTGCGGTGACTGGCAGAGGTTGATCTCCTTTGAAACTTCGGCCTCACAAGGTCAGAAGCCAGCTAGTTCTGGGAGGCAGAGTCCCACATTGGGATGTCACATCTTGCGAACTGAGTTGCAGAGATCCAGTGCAGCATAGCACGTAGGTCTCGGACAGCTTCCGCTCTCGCCCAGAGTGCAGTGCACTGCATGGAGGCTGAGAGCAGCACATGGAAGCACCTGGCTCTGGGCCCTGGACAGCCTGAGGCTCCAGGACCCCACAGATGGAACTTTCCCCGAATGACCGTCTGCAGTGACCTGGCAGTGCACCCCAGAGACTGGCTGGAGAGAGAGCCTCAGGAGACATTGGAGACGCTGACTCCATGACCATGCACTGGAGAGAGAGAGCCTGGAGCTGGAGGATGTGGTGTGCAGCTGCCTTAAGCTCCCAAGGGTCAGATAAGGGTCAGGGAACCCCTGGATTTGGTCTTGGGCTCTAATTTTCCCGGTTTACTGTAGGATGGGGATGAGGTTGGCTTGGAGCAGATATATTTCAGCTCCCTCAAATCAGGTTTCCTGTTAATAAAAACCTATGTGCTTCCTCACAAATTTTTATAATGTATCAGTACATGGACAAGTGGCCATTCCCCATACTGCACGGGAACAGTCTCACTTTTAGTGATGCTTATATTAATCATTGGGTTCAAGGTTTAATAATCTAAGTTACTTTAAATTATTAAATACATACAGAAATCATAAGTATGCAGCTCACAAAGGAACACAGATGGGTTTTTAGCATCCAAATTAAGAACTAAAAAACTACTGGTAGCCCAAAATCCCTCTTTATGTCCCTTCCAGGGAGGCAAGGCCCTACCTAAAGTCGTCCCTGCCAATACCATGGATGAGTTCTGCCCATTTTGAAATAAATATATGTGACTGAAACCAAACAAAATGTAATTGCTTGTGCCTGGCTTCATTTAAAAACTTTGTGTTAGTGCAATTCACCCATGTTGTTGTTTTGTAAGAATAGTTAATTCATCTATCACTGAGTATATATTCATCACTGTATCTGTTCTGTTGTCCACAGACCTTCTGTTTGTATCTATCTTAAGACTATCACACACAGTGTGCTCTGAATATTCTTGTACATATATTTTTGTGACAATTTTTGTACATTTCTGTCATAGGTTGCTGGGTCATTGAGTGGGCTTTGTGGTATATGTCAAATAATTTTTCATAGCAGTCAAATCCATCATTTTTTTCACTTGTGTTTTCTATTATAGAAGATTATCATTTGATTAGATATTAGATTAAATGAATATTAGTTGTTAAGAAATTATTGTTAATTTCATTAAATGTAAGAATGGTTATATAAGGTAATGCCAATATTGGAGTTGTATTTTGAAGTATTTGAGTACAGAATTGCATTATGTCTTAAAATACCATATGAAACAGAATGGCATGAGGATTGACAAAAATAAGGATGAGAAAATATAGATAATTTTTGATAAGTACGTAGACACTGAGTTTACTCTCTACGTTTCCATGTGTTTGAACATTTTTCTGGCAAATTTTATAGAATAAAGCTAAGTTCTGTAATTCAGTTCCAATCAAATGATCTTTCTGTATTCTTTTGAAACTTTTAAGTATGTTTACAACTATAACTTTAACTTCAGGGATTTCTTATTAACAAGCAACTTACATGTAAAAAAAGCAAGTACTTGTAAGTATGTATATATTATGATTCATTTCTTTCTAATAACAGAGTCCTCATTTAAAAAGTAAATGAAATTCATATAAGATGTTACTATTGAACTATCTTTTATTTTACAATCAAGCTATTTTTATATTAGAACATAAAAAGCTTTAATTAACATAAGCAAGTATAAAGATGAAATAAAGCAGCATTGGCTTCTAGGCCTTATTAATATAGGATTAATTTTCAAAGAATAGGAAAGATTAGGCTTAATTTAGCAAACGTCAATTCATTTTAACTCAGGACGTAATTACCCTGTAAAATAATGGTGTATCAAATAATAAATAAATGCATACTGAAACTTATCATTTGTTCATTTGATGCACATGAAATATGCAAAAATTAAAAAAGAAAAGGAATAATTTGAATGTAATTAAAGGGGAGTTTGAATGATTTAGATAGAAAAAGTACTTTCAGTTTGTTCTTCCATTTATCTTTAGGTACTTAGAAAAATATAATTTTCCCCATTTGTTCACATAAATCTTAAATTTCCAATTTCAGAAATCAGAAGCTTTACTGCCCCCCAAAACAGTGGTTCCCCTTGCCCTTAGATAGCACAAAATGTCCCTGGAGTGTTCCTTTCCCTCAACACTCAATGTGAATGTAGTTGGAAGTTTACTCAGCCCAGGGCTTTCCTGTGATTTCTGCTCTTCACGTCTTCTTTAAGTTGTTCAGGTTTCTCTATATCTAATATTTGCAACTCAGTTTATCAAGCCCAGGTGACTGCTTCATATTTCCCAATATGTTGTGCTGCATCATGCAATGAAACCCTTATTGCATCCAACATTGTCCTGAATGTGGGTGAAGACAGGTAGAAAACCATATCATGTACCTCAAGATTCCTGCTGTCTGTAGGGATCATTTTTACTACGTAGGCTGCCACTTCCATCGCATGAATTTATGTAGGGGAGGAATAATAATTTTCCCTTTATCCTTCTGAGGTCTTAGCTGGTACCTCTGTAGCAAAAGACAAATAGACACAAGAAAGACAAAGAGCAGAGTATTAGCATGTATTCTTCATGGATATGTGAGGCATAACCAGGGACAAATGAGTAACTCTGAAGGTGGCCGAGAATCAGGATTAAATGCCATCTTAACAGGGGAAGGGGAGGAAGGATATAGGACTCTTAAGGGGAGAGTACATAATTTTTAGGGAAGGTGAATGGGTCCCCAGAAGAATATGTGATAGATACGATAAGTTGTGGAAAAGTTAATCTGTCGTTGACTTCTGGCCTCCTCTCTTGTGGTAAGAGTCAATCTTCCCTGACTGATGACACTCCAGGAGAAAGCATTTACGACATTTGGGTTTCATTTTGAGGATCTCTCTTTAGGCAGATAAGGGGTGTTCAGAGAAAGCCTCTCCCTGCATTTGTTGTTTTCCAAGTGCCTAGCTCAAAAAAAAATCAACATACCCAAGTGACATGTTTTGTGGCATGTCCTGCACTCATGCAGTCACATTTGGGGTTGTCATGCTCTGCTGCTCTTCACTGACAAAGTCTGTGATCTCAACGCAGGCCTGCCTTGGCTGTGTGTAATTTCGTGAATGTGTATTTCTATCATTTGCCACACCAGAGTGTGATGTTCTGCAGTCCTCATGAATACAGGTGCATATTTAGGTGTGTGTGCATTTTGCTTTGGACTGCAAATGCAGGCGAGTGACTTAATTTTACTCTTTAGATCTTAGCACACTCTGATCATGGGTGTGTGTCACATCCTCCTCTGAGTGACTTTCACTGTGCTGTGGCACACTGTGTTCACTTTGTTTTGTTTGGTGTAGCAAATTCTATTCCTTTTCCTTGGTTTCCAATATTCTATCTTTTTGTCTCTCCCTTGAAATGAATCTACACTAATATTTTGGGTTATGCCCATGATATGAGCTGTTGTTGAAAAAACAATGGTATAGTGAATGTAGGTGTCTTAACCCATAATGTTATGAATATTTTATTTCCCACTTTAAAATAGGAACCAGAGCTGTTCTGGGGTTTTTTGGCTTATCCATATAGTATGTTTATCACAATTGATCTAATTGCTTCACTGTATGTCAAAGGATGTCTTGCCACATTTTCCTTATTCGGGCTTTGAGGGAATGTCACTAGAATTCCTCTCTAATGACAACTTACTACATTCCTTCAAAGCCCAAATAATGCTAGAACCTACATATTCTGTAAGAAATTATTCTGTAGTAAATATCAGGAGTCAAAGTATGTGTTCCTAGAGTTTATGCTTACATATTTTAATGTATTGTCAGATTGCCCCCAAATGGTAGCAACTGGCTGCAGTCCCACAAAAAGCTTTAGAGTGTCTATTATCACGTACTAGAGAGCAGAGGATCTTTTCCTTTCATTTTGGTCAATTTGAGGGTGTATGATGGTGTCACATTATTGTTGAAGTTTACGTTTTTTTCTGATCACTAAAGAGATTGAACTTATTTTCATAAACTTCTAATTATTCTGTGAATTGCTTATGTGAATACTTTTCTATTTCTCACATTTCTTCTTAATTTAGGAGTTAATCACATATTAAACATTTTATATTTGTCAAGTTTAGCTGCTGAAATGTCTTCTCCCAGTGTTGTAACATCTATTTGTTAAATGTGTCTGTGGTTCCCATTGTTGTGAAAATGTACTGTTCTATTTTTGATATTTATTTAAATGTGTGAAAGAGTAAGTATATGGCTGAATAATTTCTTCATCATGAAACATATAACTTTTTTGTGTGTGAGAGAGGAAAAAAACCTTAAATGAGTTATAGGAAACAAAAATCATTCTTGCATTAAGCATGCACCCTACACCATTCAAATTTGTAATTACTGACTGCCCTACTGGATATTATTGGCAAATCGTATTTTTATAAATTTGTCATAAATTCAGCAACAATAAACTAAAAAAAAAGTGTAGATTCATGAGAAACTCAGTACTGCACTTGGATTTCTCAAAAAGTTGATGACAAATGTGTGACTTACCCCAAAAATTTGTTGGCATTTACTGTCCACTGTGGGGGGTGGTGGCCACATCACTGGTCACATGAAAACCAGAAGACAACACAGTTACTGAAAAAGCATCAGGTATACCTCACAAATTAATAGTCATTAAAACACTGTTGTCTGAAAATGAAAGTTTAACAGGGGCAGCTTCAGAAAGTTCATTCCATAATACTGTGTCAAGCATGACTTTTAATTATGTCAGATGATTTTTCCTCTAAATTGCTTTGACTCACTATTGATATCAAGTTTGTGTGTGTATTTGCACTTATGAGAAATGTGATGATAGCTATTGATATGTTAGATCCATTAGCAGAGGAGCTTTGCAGTTACATGATGCCAGTAAACCAGTGTCATCTGATGTTTCAATCAGAAAGTTAATTGCAATAAGAAGTAATTGGTTCATTTAAATTATGGAATCAAATCATTTCAGAAGTTCTGTCAGAAACATCTGACTTTTTTGTGAATATTTAAAATTCAGTTAAGAGGCTCAATGTTAAATACAGCACTCTTTTTGATATGATGGTAAAACTGTAAACTTGGGGCAGGCAAAATGTCATGGTGTAGGCATAGTTCTCACCAACTGAAGAAGCTTTCAAGTATAAAAATGTTCTTGGAATTTTGGAACTCTATAATGTTTTGAATTATTGGAATTTATAATAACATCTGAAGAAGGGGAGATATTCTGTCCATCAAAATAGAAATGGTAGTAGTAAAAGGTAATAACTATTTTTATGTAGACATAATTTATTTTTAATAAATGATATAAGGTTAAATAGATTCATAAGTGGTAAGGAGAGAAATAAGCAAAAAAATACTTGAAGGTATAATGCCTGAAAACATACCAAATTCTTGGAAAACATTAATTTACCACATTTTGCTGTGTATGATGAGCCCCTGTGTATAATGTATACCCATGTTTTTGGCCCAAACTTTCAAGAAAAAGTCTTTTTTAAAATGTTTTAATTCAATTATTTATTTATTTATTTATTTATTTATTTATTTATTTATATTTACATGCTTGTTTTGTGTGTTATAAATCAATTTTAGCATTTATTTTTGAACACAATATGTATGGTACAATAATTTTATGTAAAAAATAATTACAAAACACAAGAACAGATACAAGGTGTTTCAGGTACTACCCATGTCTAATGAGCATCCTTATTTTTTCCTCAAAAATTGGGGCAAATGTGCACATTATACATTATATGCAAAATATGGTAGAGGTCCAAGAAGCTCAGAAAACTCCAAGCAGGATAAAAACACAAAGAATCTATACTTCAAGGCACACTGTAGTCAAATTGCTGAAAAGCAAAGAGAAAAATCCTGAAAATAAACAAAGAAAAATGGCTTAATATAAAGAGGAACAACAATAAAATTATTGTGTGACTTTGTGTCACCATGAAAGCTGGAATGGCTCATTCAAAAGGAATAGCCAAAAAAAAAAAAAAAGAAAAGAAAAATCCAGGCTGTCCTTCACACATAATGGCAAATAAAAACATTTTTAGACAAAAGGTGAAAGAATTTTTTTTTTTGCTAATAGACTGTCACTGTAAGAAGTATTACAGAAAGTCCTTCGATCTGAAAAGAAACCTCACTAGTTGGCAACTCAGTTCTGCAAACTGACAGAAAGGAATTTTCAGGGAGGAAATATTTTTGGGGTAATGGATGTATTTTGAGATTGTGGTATTTAAGTAAATGTATTAATTTGTGAAAATCCATTACATTGCCTCACAGTATTGTTACATGAAAATTATTCTAGAATGAAATAAGTGATCCAATGAGAAAGGTACAACAGTTCATGCTTTGGTTCTTCCTGTGCAGAAAATAATTTCTTGTCACTCCCTACCGTACTACACTTCCAGTAACTCCTGACAGAATCTGAAGGAAAACTTATCCTAGAGCTTGGATAATGTTCTAATATGCCAATTATAAATGTCCAACAAAATTACAAACATGATTGTTATGAGTACTTGGATAACTGATATTTCTTTAGAAAAAAACACTTCCAATTTAAAATGCTTTCAACTCAACAATTTGACTTAGATAAAATAGTTAATCTTCTAAAGGCACTAGAAGCACAATTTGTCAGTTTGCTTTAAAACTGGACAGATTAAAAACACAGTGTAATAGAGTTCTCATTTTAGCTTTAAAACTTATTTGGAAAATTATTAACAATTTCAGTTGGAAGAATTAAACAAATCAGAACTCCAGGCTGATACATGGGATAGCATGACAGAAAAGTGAGAATGTGTGTAATCTTTAATGAACACAATTTTCTCAATAGGTGGAAAAAATAAGAGAAAAAGTAGAGAAAATAAAGAAGAAATTTTAAAGCTGATATTCACATTTTTGCAATATGCTATAATCGTTTTGTTAACTGGCTATATTTAAAAGTGGTTGAAGAATTCAAGGGATCTTATATAATAGACATTAAAATGTATTAAATATGTATTTTGTAATATGTACTTGTACAAATCTGTTAAAATTTTACTTATTTATGTACCTATTTAGAAAAACTAATTTTAAGTATTAATAAATTTAGGCAGTGGATAAAAAAGTAATAGTAATAGTGATCATGAAAAAACAATAATTGCTCTCTATGAACCAAACTATTTTGGGGAAAAATATCAAAGTATAAAATAAACGTAGAAGGAAATATCTTTTCCTGCAATATAGTCACAAATACAAATACACCTTGGAAGCTTTTCTGCTGTAGTTCTCCTGGACTGTACCAAATTTTTTGTTTCATCATGTTTCAGGAAATAAGAGGGACCCACAAACAGAAAATGCTAGCCTAGACATGTGATGATATTAGCACAGCATAAATTTGGCTCCTTAGGAAGCTTTCTCTTAGCTCCATGACCCTGTACCAATTCCCTGTGATGGGCTCTGTTTCTGGGACACATTTGACATCCTTCTCTGGAAAAGTAGAAGGTAAAATATGTTATAAAAAATGTTTAAAATTCACCCTTGGCTTTTATGAAATAATAAAGGCAAAAATTATATTGTCTAGCATATGTACTCCTTTCACAAAAATCAGCAAGCTAATAAACAGCAAGCAGGGAGAAGAAACAATGTTCAGACACAAATGTGCCAGTGTCAAACACGAATTATAATGGAGAGCTTCTGACGTGGGGTAGAACTCCTGACATGGAAGAGTAAAAAATGTATACACTCAAGACAAAAATACTTATGATAGAAGAGGACATGTGGACTCTCACAACACTGTTTTTTGGTTTTGTTTTATTTTGTTTTTCTTTTGTATCAGACACTGTTAGAGATCATCTGCATGTATCAAAATTAACTCCTTCACCCTCTGGGTCTGTCCTGTGACTATTTTTGAAAATGTAGAACTGACATACGCAGAGGTTAGGAAACATACTCCAGTGACATAACCATTTCTTTTTCTTTTCTTTTTTTTTTAAACTTATTTATTTACTTCTTAGAAGGGAAAGGAGGGAGAGAGGGAGAGAAACATCAATGTGTGAAAGATACATCGATTCATTGCCTCTCGCATGCCCCCAACTGGGGACCTGGCCCACAACCCAGGCATGAGACCTAACTGGGAATCAAACCAGTGACAGTTTGGTTTGCAGGCCAGGACTCAGTCCATTGAGCCACACCAACCAGGATTTTTCATTAGACCAAATTACATGAGAGTGAAAGTTGAGATAGATGGCCTAAGACTTATAGGTTATTAATTTAAGAAAAGGCAATTAAATACTACCACTGGATTTCTCCTATGCACCAACAATGTTGATTTAAAAATCAATAAAATAACTCAGAGTCTCTCTACATTAAAATGTTAAATTAATGCATAATTTTAATATCAAGATGCTAAAAGAAAGGTAGTTTGAGAAAAATTAAAATTTAATGGCCACATTAATTCCTTTTACTCACATTAACTGTGGAATTCTGTTTAGAGTGTGTTTTAAGTCTTTCTCTTTTATTGAGTTCTGGCCATGAATATCTGTGTTCAAAAAAAAAATTGGGTTCAAAGGGAAAAAATGTTTAGAGACAGAAACCAAGAATGTTTGTTTACTTGGGCTGGATGCCCTCCAAGATGAAAATCAGAAGTATTTAATTAAGATTTGAAACTTCTTCTGATTAGGTGTCAACAAACATTTTTCTTGTTTTAAAGATAAATATATTTCATGAGATTTTTGTCCTAGCAAAAAAATAAGCCCAGGTGAGTATTTTGGTTAAATGTTTATGAAAATTCATTGACTCTAAGTTAAAATATATGGGAATATGCAATTCAAATATTTAATAATGAATTTTTCTCTCTCATGCCTGATTTGGTTTCTGCATAGATCTTTCTAGGCTGCCATATGAGGAAAAAGAGAGTGTGCTCTTGGCCTTGCCAAGGGAACATGTCAGAAACAGGGGGAAAAAAAAAAAAAGAGGAGGGGCATTGGGAAAGTAGGTGTGTTGATTGAACTCCTCTGTATGCCTTTTTTTTTTTTAAGTGTATTTCTCTGTGGATAAGAGAAGAGGGGAGTCAGAAAGAGACTAATAGACTATCTTAACCAGTGGAAAATGAGCCAAATCAGTTAGCAGTGTAGCAAAATCCCCTGAATCAGAAGCCTGGAAAAGAAACAGGTGTCTAGTAGATGCATGGAGTCTGGTGGGCAGAACCAACAATCTGCCAGGCCTTCACCACCCTGATGTCCTGTAATGTCATTGTGCCAAGCCTGGACCTATTTGAGCAAAAAGAGACAATTAAGTGACAGGTTTAAAGTCAGCTCTGGGGAACTCGAAGGTGAGCTTCCCTGCTTTTTGTCGAGTAGGGGAAATATGAGGAAAGACAGGCTGGGATGAGAAACTCCTCGGGATGAAGAGCATCAGAGGGAAGCAGCTGGAGGTGGAGACAAGGCGTCTCAGCCTCTCCCCAAGAGGAATCCCCGGTCCTTTCCCGAAAGTGGTGGCAGACCCAAGCTTGGGACTGCAAGGGGGATAACGGGTGAAGGATCTGCTTTCTCTGGTTCAGTACAAGTACTAACTGAACGAGAACCATTAAATCATTTATTATGAGCAACAATTTAAAGTAGTTAAATCCTGGGGGATTTTACCGCTACAAAATCCAGTCTGTTCAAAATAGATTGCTGGACCCATGGAAGTGCCAAAACCAAAGCTAAATGCTTAGATAGCTAATAAATCAGTGATAACTGCATTAACTTAAATACCTTTTAAATTTTTGGTGTTCAACACTTGTCACATAAAATTAAAGAGTTAATTAAGAGTTCTAAGCAAAATTACATAGATAGTATTCCTTTCATCGCCATTTTCTATTAACTGTATGAGGTTCTGGTTTTTATATTAGGTCTTTTACATTTTTATTTTCTCTGATATATCTAGGGGGAGATATTAAAATGTCTTCTCTCTTTTAATATACTGTACCTGGTTATATACCATTAGGAGGCCACATATACATTTGCAACCTACAAACCTAATTTGGGATAATTTGATAGTATCTTCAAAACAAATTGCTAATAAACTCTTTAGAAAATATCTTGGATACTTCTTATCCTACAGCCAGTGCATTGACCTCTTTTTATCCTCCTTGGTGGCTTATTTTTTTTAAATTAAAACTAAATATACTATTTCTAAAGCCCTCTCTATGGGCTATAAAACATTTTAGGTTACATTACAAAAATTAAATTAAAATGACAATGAAGAAAGAAATTTAACTTCACATGCAGAATGTTTGTGCCAGGCTCGGGCTGGCTGTGTGGTGGTCCCTCAGATTGTTATTCTCCGTCACGTTCGCAGTCTCTATTCTGTGTCTTGTAAGAAAACAAAGAACATTTCAAATTCAGTTTTATATAAGACTCAGCAAAATTAATGAATCTAAGAAAAGAACAATTTAAAATAAGGATAATATCCCTAAAGACATAAAAAAGGATAAGGGAAACACAGCAGAAGGAAGAGGCCATCTGATAAACCAACTTCAGACATTGAATACAAAATTTTGAAGTAAGCCAACAGGTGGATTGACTAACAGTATAGATGAATAGAAAAGTGAATTAGTGAGTGAAAAACAAAATTGAGGATGTTTTGCAGAGGGCATTAAGAGGACATAAATATAAAATGTAAAATAAAATAAATTTAAAACGTTAGAAGTTTATGGCACAAAGTCTCAACAAATAAAACAGGTATAAAAAATACACACAAAAGAAAATGCTAAATTGATTACTTAAAATGTCCTTAAATAAATAAAATATATAACATGTGACAGATTTTTAAACAAAACTCACAAATAAACAAAAAACAAAAATATTCATATCCAAATCCAGTAACTTATAAACTTCAAGGCTAAATGATTATAATAAAGGTTCCAAGAATGAAGAAATCTATATTCATCTCACATTACTTAGGCTTCCCAAAAACATCACTGACTGCAAAAAAAAAAAACCCAAAAAACAGGGTAAGGTTTTCAAAGATTTGAAAGAAAAAATTTCAAACTTGCAATTTTATATATATTCTCAGAATGTCATTTAAATGCAAGACTGAACCTAGTCCTGAAAATGCAGAGGAGAGAGATGGTGAGAACTTTCTCATTAAACTGTGGATCATCCTGTGCCTGAAGGCTCCTGTATCTCTGCATTTCACTTTGAGTGCGGTTCTCTGTTATTCCTTCTTAAATCATCCTCCCTGACACACTGCCCCAGGGGAGGGTTAGGAGTGCAGTGGAATGTGGCCCAGTCATCAGGTGTCAGAGGGAATTCAAGCCTGGGAGCAGCTGGAACTCTCAGGGAAATATCCTCCCTCAAAAGCTTTAAACTCTGGTTAAGTAGGTACAGTCAATTTTCTTTAAGTTAAAATTCAGGCTTCCCTACAAGCATCTGAAAATACATTTGGGTTTTTGTGTGTGTGTGTGTGTTTGCTTGTTTGCTTTTTAAAATTATGTTATCGTTGTTCACTTATGGTTGCTGCAATTTCCCCCCATGCCAGCCATCCCCACCTTCTTCCCCTGATTCCTCCCTTCCTTGGTTTTGTCCATGTGTCCTTTATAGTTGTTCCTGAAAATCCTTCCCCCCATTATCCCCTCTCACCTTCCCTCTGGTTACTGTCAGATTGTTCTTAATTTCAATGTTTCCTTTGCTTGCTTGTTTGCTTTGTTGATTAGGTTACACTTAAAGGTGAGATCATATTGTATTTGTCTTTCACCACCTGGCTTATTTCACCTGGCATAACACTCTCTAGTTCCATCCATGCTGTCACAAAGGGAAGGAGCTTCTTCTTTTTTTCTGCTGCATAGTATTCCATTGTATAAAGGTACTATAGTTTTTTGATCCACTCATTTACTGATGGGCACTTAGATTGCTTCCAGCACGTGAAAAAGGGGACAGAAGCATGAAATGGAGTAAAATAGCCTCTTCAATAAATGGTGTTGGGAGATTTGGACAGCTATATGCCAAAAAAGGAAACTCAATCACCAACTTACACCATACACAAAAATAAATTCCAGATGGCTAAAAGACTTAAATGTGTCATGACACCATAAAAGTCCTAGAGGAAAACATAGGGAAATCTCAGATATCCCATGCCTCAATATGTCACCTAGAGCAAGGTACATAAAGGAACGAATAAACAAATGGAACCTCATCAAAATAAAAAAGCATCTGCACAGCTGAAGAAAACAGCACAAAAATGAAAAGAGAACCAACTATATGGGAAAATATATTAGCTAATGACACCTCAGACAAGGGTTTGATCTCCAAAAATATAAAGAACTCACATGACTCCACTCCAGGAAGACAAACAACCCAATTAAAATAATGGGCAAAAGGCCTGAACAGACATTTCTCTAAGGAAGACATACAGAGAGTCCAGAGACATAAAAAGATGCTCAGCATCATTAGCCATCAGAGAGATACAAATTAAAACCACAATTAGACACCACCTCACACTGGTCAGAATGGCCATTATAAACAAATCAACACAGAACAAGTGTTGGAGAGGATGTGGAGAAAAGGGAACCCCAGTGCACTGTTGGTGGGAATGCAGACTGTTGCAGCCACTGTGGAAGGCAGTATAGAATTTCCTCAGAAAACTAAAGTTAGAACTGCCTTTTGTCCTGGCAATTCCACTGCTGGGACTATATCCTAAGAACTCTGAAACACCAATCCATAAGAACCTATGTGCCCCATTGTTCATAGCAGCACAATTTACAATGGAAATACATTTTGTAACAGACTTATGTTAGTGTTTTCCTGGCACACATCCTGGCAATTCCCTTCTTTTTGGCCCCCATTTCTCTTCTCCCATGACAGATAATTACACATCCACTGAAAATTGGAACCCCTCTCCCAGAGTGTAGAATCTACCTATGAGTAGCATTTCTTATCCCTTCTTACACATAGTTGAAGCCATTGGGCTGGCCCTTGCCAATAATGGGAGCAGTAGTGATATATGGTGTATCCAGGACAAGAATCTTAAGAAATAGATGTACTTTCATTGTCTCTATCCATCCTCTAGCTGAATGCCGAGGAACTAAGACCCGAGAGGAAGGTAGAGCCACAATATAAAAGGAACCTGCGAAAGGTTGACTGCCAACCAGGATATCAATGTTAGATAGTTGAATGCCTAAGGAATACACTTCTATTGTATCAAGCAATTAAACCTTGAGCTTTGTTTGTTACAGCAGTTAGTGTTGCCCTAATGAATACATCCCCATTGTGAGTAGTCTCAGTAAGGTCTGGGGGCAATAGCCATCTCAGCTTCTTGCTGAAGCTCTCATCACAGAAGGCCTGGTTACCTTCTACCTGCTGCCTGATATAGCCACAGTTTAAATAGTCAATTAGATAACTTGCTCCTGTGATACTGAATCTTAAACAAGGGAAACCTTTGAACAGGATATACTGCAGTGGTAGCAGACCTTTGAGAGAAATACCATTCCTCTGGCAAAAAGAAAAGACTGAATTAAACCCCCTTATTCATAAACATGGATGTTTTATCTCACACACAAACACTTCAAAACAATCTTGAAAAGTGTACTCAAAACAAAAAGAGAAATAGATACAGGAAGATGTAAGTAGTGATCACAAGGGAAAGGAGGTTAACCTGGCAAATTTCACTCTTTCACTCTCCTTCCAGGACTCACTATCCAAACCAACTAAATGATAAGAATCCAAAACGAAGACTCTGTACTAATAGCATTGTGTGTGTGCATGGGTGTGTGTTGGGGGTGGGGTGAAAGGGAGTACAAAAGCACAGGGAATTGGTATTCTGTTGTGATTCTTGTGGTCTGGTAGACAAATTAGATTAAAAATGTATAACATTTTGACAAGGAAAATAATAATTGTGTCTCATAAGTAGTTACATGTAATCACTAGAGAAACAAAAATTAGTTTGTTTAAATTCCAGTTAAACATGGTGGATTGATTAAATGTTTGTCTTCCAACCCCTTCTAAAAGTATACTAAAATAATCCTGAATAAATAACAAGGGTATAAAATGCACAGCAACAAAGAGAATGAGAGGAAAAACAACAGTGGGTGAATGGTGTCAGCATAATTTTGAAGGATTAACATTAATGAGAAAGTGGTCACCGAGGGAAAGCTGAAAAATCTTAAACCCAAGTTTGAAACAGGGCAAAGCCAACCAAAAGAAAGATTTATTTCTTCCATCTATGCTGGTCAAGATCTAGGACTGGATACTCCAGGGAGTGAGTACAGGTAAGAGGTGCAGCTAAAAAAAAAAAAGAAGAGCAATCTGTGGAAAATTTTAGATTGCCTCCTTTATCATGAATAGCCAAGTGACTGCTATTCTCTCACCATGGAATGGCAATTAAGGTCTAAACTCTGATGAAATTGAAAAGGAGATTCTTCCTCAGAAACTCCAGGCATAGTCAAGGGCAATGACAAGGCTCCTCATTGAAAAAAACAGAGAAATAAAATCAATGTCTTCATTCACAGTAACTAAGAAGACTGTTCCTCCTCCTACTCATCAATAAGAAGCTGTCCACCATACTTAAGACTTGAGGCAAAGAGTGGAAGACTCCTCTGTAGAGAAACTAAACAGTCCAAAGTTTCAGGTTGTGAATTAATTGTTTCCTGTATTGAAACCCCCCATTAACACTAACACCTCCAAGTTTGACAAACCACAACTTCCACTGAAGATTTTTACTCTTACACATAAATGACTAGCCATGGATCTGTAGATATTTCAGAATGTTTCTTATATCAATTAAAAATAACAAAATAAGCTAAGAATAACTGACAATATATAAACTGCAAAAATTATAATATTTTCAGAGTTGTAAGACAATATATTGTACTTGTAAAGTAAAATAGAATGATATAGACAGGAACATTAAAAAATTACAGAGTGCTTGGAATGGAACATATGATAGCAGGAAAAAAGAAAGAGGGCAGAAAAAAGATAAGTACAAACGATAAACTTCAAAAAAAGAGGTGGAAAGACAAGAATTTAGGAGATGAATCTAGACATTGTGTATCTGGCAAATAACCCTCTCTAACAATTTTCTCTCTCTAAACACGAGGGAGAAAATGGACAGAAAAAAATAAAGATATACTAAAGTCTCCCATTTCCAAATATAAGTAGGATTAAATTTCTTTTGTGTTTCTGCTAGATGATCTGTGAATTGTACCTCAATAAAGCTGTAACAGTGTTTAATGCTAGCTGAAATGTTTGAAAACATCTTTTGAAAATACACAGCTGAAATAAAAACGTAAACAAGCTCCTGGGAGGACAAGGAGGAGCCAGGAACACAAATACAGTTTAGTAAGTGTGGTGAATCTGTACCTGCCGTAGGGCACCTGACTCAAACAGTTGAGTGTTACTAGTTGTAATGAGAAAAAGAACTAAGACCTACCAAGGCATAGAATCAGAGTAATAACACCACACAAAGACCTGGGAAGGTCTACAATTTCAATGTCAGAGGAACTAAAAATAATCCATTGTATAAAAGGGAGAGATGTTCAAGTTTGCTGCAGCTTTGTCACTTGTTGGTAGAAGGAAAGTCACTGTTGAGAATTCATAACTATAAGCTGCCCTGTGTAAGATGGGAGTTTAAGTTCCCACTACCCAGGTGGTATCAAAACATCCAATCCGGGAAATTAATTTGAAGAGACCTCAAGCTAGGAGCACCTTGAGTAATCACAAATCCTCTCCATGGTGTTTACCTTTCCACCCAGGCTCATAGAATTCTCTTAAATAAACCACACACACACACACACACACACACACACCCCCCACAAAAATAGCCAAGTAAAATCATGCTCTACCTTTCTTATCCTCAGTGATGATCACCTTCAAACCTTTAGGTTTTTTCTGTTGCTGTCATTTTCATTTACTTCCATCTCTATAAAGAGCATAAGTAATATATTCTGAAGTTTATTTTTTGTAGCCCAGACTTGGTCTCATTACTAGATAAAAAGACTTTCGGTTTATTTATTACTTACCTCCTATTCTATGAGCATTTGTTCATACATACACTTACATTTTCTAGTTACAGCCTCATAGTATGGTACAACTATTTTAAAGTCAATTTTAACTAGAGTTCAGATTATTGTGAATATACGCTGCTTATAGTTGAGCTACATGAATTTTATTTGTAATCAGAGTATAACATTTCCCCCACAATGAATTATGTATATATGTTTATTTATTTTACATTGAGGTATAATTGAGATTAATTTCAGGTATATACCATAATGACTCAATATTTGTATATTTTATGAAATCATCACTATAATAAGTCTAGTTAACATCTGTCACTGTACAGTTACATACATTTTTTTCTTGAGATACAGATTTTAAAGATTTACTCCCCTAGCACCTTTCAAATATACAATACAGTGTCATTAATAATGATAGTTGGCCTGCTATACAGTATACCTACATGACTTTATTATTTGATAGCTTGCAGTGTACTTTTTGACTCTATTCGCACCCTTGCCCACCCCTCACCCCCCACCTCTAGCAGCAACCAACCTGTTTTCTATATAAGCATTTTTTATTTTTTAAGATCCCACATATAAGAAATACCATATATTTGTCTTTCCCTAATCATTCCATTTAGCACAATGTTCTCCAGGACTATCCATGTTATTGCAAACAACAAGGTTTCATTCTCTTTTGTAGCTGAATAATGTTCCATAGTGTGTGTGTGTGGCGGGGGGGTGTCTATCATAGGTTTTAATCTATTCTTCTATCTAAGATCATGTAGGTTGTTTCCATAATTTGGCTATTGTAAATAATACTGCAGTGAACATGGGGGTGCCTATAGCTTTTCAAGTTAGTGTTTTCATTTTCTCCAGGAAAAGATCCAAAGGTGTAAAGACTAGGTCTTATGGTAGTTCTCTTTTTGATTTTTTTGAGGGAACTCCGTACTATCTGAACTAATTTACATTCCCACCAACAGTGCAGAAGGGTTGCCTTTTCCCGTGTCTTTTCCAGCGCTTATTTCTTGTCTTTTTGATAGTAGTTATTCTGACAGATGTGAGGTGCTATCACATTGTGGTTTTAATTTCAATTCCCTGATGATTAACAATGTAGAAAGTCCTCTCATGTGCCTATTGGTCATCTTATGTCTTCATCAGAAAAATGTCTATGCAGAATTCTGCCCTTTTTAAATTGGATTTTTAATAATTTTTTTCTGTTAAGTTATATGAGTTTTTTAATACAAGGTCTGACACAGATAGTGTTACAGAACAACAAGGGGGGCCTGGGACAATATACTATTACCGAAAGGAACCCCCAGGTCTGTTATGTCCACCGCTAGAGGAAAGATGTCTCTCAATGCCAGAGATTTGTGTAAAAGAAAGGAAATGTTTATTTAATGCTACACAAACTTAAAGTAGTGACCTAATGTCTTCATCAAAATCCCAAGTCCCTTAAAACACCCACAAACATACACAGTCCTTCCTTCCCCCTTTGCCCAGTCTGGGGTACCATATCTCAGGAAAGGAAATGCAAGTTCGTGGCTCAGGCAGCCCCCGGTTCTTCCCAGTAATCCGTGTCGGCTGGTTGCCCTCCCTCCGTTCTCAGCACCCTCAGCTGTGTCACCAGGATCTCTGCTCAAGTCGGATGGTGGTTCCCCCTACTACTACTGCAGGGGTCCCCACCCTGGCAAAGGTGGGTGGTCCTCTCTCCACCAGGGCCACGGGAGTCCCCACTCAGCCAAAGCCGAGTGATTCTCCCTCACAGGGATGCCACATCTGGGTTTAAATCCCCACGCCAATCTTCCTCTGCAGCCCCATTTCCGACTCCTCCCACACTCGGCCACACTTGCCCTCAATCTTCCATTCTTTCCAGCCTTTCTGGCTGACATCGTTGGTCTGGACAGGTGTGTCCCCAGGTCATGGAACCAATCTTCTCTGAGCTCCCATTCAGGTGCTGTAACTCCGGGGACCTGCCCACCAGTTACATTTTGGGGGGGAAGTTACTTCCATTCTCCTGGCTCAGAGCATGGCCACAACTATTTAACATATCTATATAACCAGTCAAAAGTTATAGATATGTTAAATGACCACCCCAGAGGTTAGCTGCAAGGCTGTTGCTATGCGAAACAGCTCTCAGTGGCCCTGCTCCATGTGTCCCTTCCCCCAACCCACATCTGCGGGGGTGGTATGAGGACATCTTAATATTTCCTGAACACCTTGAGTTCTGGACCCCATTTCAAATGCCCATTTGGGCTGCCCCCTCTTGTCTGCACCCTGTAACAATAGCACCCCTTTTTATTATAAAATCTTTTATTACAAAATCATAAGCATATAATTTGGTAACTAACAATATCACACTCAAGTGTACCATATGACATTTTAGGTGAAATATTCAAATTATTGTCCATCTCTTGAAAGACATTCATGAACCCTATCAACCACACTGAAGTAGGCCTTACTTCTGCTGGACCCTGTATATTTTGGATATTAACCTTTTATCAGATAAGATTCACAAATATTTTTCCAATTAAGCTGGTTGCTTTTTCATTTTGTTGATGATTTCCTTTGCTGCCCAGAGCCTGTTTAGTTTAATGTAGTCCCATTTTTTTATTTTTACTTTTGTTGTCTTTGGTGTCAAATCCAAAAAATTGTCTCCAAAACCTATGTCAAGGAGCTTGCTGTAGTAGACTGTTCTGCGTGGCATGGGCCCAGCTCCCACTCGGAGATGCACAACACCCACACCCATGGATAGGTTCTCCCGTGGGGAATCAGGCCTGCATTATACCTAGGCAGCTATGAGTCTTGCATTTTGCTAAAACTCCCTCACCCTGAATTGAGAACATTTAATGCAAAGCAACTTCCTAAAAAAACATGCTAAACCTTCCAAGGATGAGTGTAACTGGTTCAACCACTTTGCCTTTTTATTTGCAAATATCCCTCTTCTGTGATGTGATTAGAAGCATTGGCTCCTTTGTTTTCTGTAAAAGGTAACCACCAAAATGAGCCTGTGCATAGTTAATGAGGACCTTCTTGTAATGTGCCCAGTGAGACAATAAAAGGTCATTGAAACAAGTGCTGAGGCTTCTGCTCCCCTTGAGAGAAAAGCCGTGCTGTCCCTTTTCCTCCACTGGACTCCATAGTCCATGTGAATGTCTCATTTCATTCATAATGACGCAGACCCCACAAGCCGGGGCCTGCATCAGCTTGCTACCTGTTTTTCCCTTGAATTTTATGGTTGTAGGTCTTTCATTAAAGTTTTGAATTCATTTTGAGTAATTTTTTGTTTACAGTGTAAGATCGTGGTCCAATTTCATTCTTTTGCCTGTGAGGTACAGTTATCCCACCACCAATTTTTGAAGGGACTGTTCCTTTCCCATTGTATGTTTTTGGCTGCTTTGTTGTCAGTTAATTTACCATGTATGTGTGGGTTTATATGTTGGCTTTCTACTATATTCCATTGATCTGTGGTCTGCTTTTTTGCAAATGAATTACTACAGCTTTGTAATGGGAATTATACTTTGAAATCAGAGAGTGTGAGGATTCAAGTTTTGTAATTTTTTCTTAAGATTTCTTCATTATTTGGGTCTTTCGTGGTTCCATACAAATTTTAATTTTTTTTCTACGTCCATTATTGTTTTGATGGGAATTGCATTGAATTTTTATACTAGCTTGGGTAGTGTGGACATTTTAAGAAAATTAATACTTCCAATTCATGAGCATAGAATAGTGCATTTTTGTTTGTCATTTTCAACTTTGAAAGAAATTTTTATAGCATTTTTTTCCATTACCTTTTTTATTTCCTAATGAGTTTATTATTAATTTGCTCCTAAAGGTGCAAAACTCTCCTGAAGGCTGAAGCAGGGCAGGGTTTTTACCTTCCTGTTTCCAAGGAGACTCTCCTCCTAGCACTTTCAGCTGCCCCCTCCAACCCAGTGCAGATCCGTTGCTTTCTAGTTCTGTCCTCCAGTTCCAGGCCTGTTCTTTATGTTAGCAACATGCTAAGCACTTCCTTCACCACCCTCCTGAGTAAGATCCCATGATTTTTAGATCACCTTATTTCTTTTTCTTTTTTTGTAAAGATTTTATATATTTCTATAGAGAGGGGAAAGGAGGGAGATAGGAAGAGAAATGTCAATGTGTGGTTGCTTGTCACATGTTCCCTACTGGGGACATGGTCTGCATCCCAAGTATGTGCCCTTACTGGAATTTGAACTGGCAACCCTTTGGTTCGCATGCTGGCACTCAATCTACTGAGCCACACCAGCCAGGATTCACCTCTGTTTCTTATTATGTACTTATTTATAAATTATTACTATTTATTATTACTACTATTATTTATTTATTCATTCATTTTTAGTTAGTCCTTCAGTAGAATACTAAGAAAATATACATTGGATTCAAATTTATAATGCATGCAGGCTTAATAATGCCTTTATTTGAGTCAATTATGCAAGGGGAACACCACGATGACTACTATGCATTGGAAAATGTTTTTCACTTTATCAGTAGTTCAGAGAACCATGTCTCAGGAACAAATGTGAGAAATATTGTGGACTGGAAACAGGGACATTTCAGGGCATGTTCAGGAATATGCATCATGATATGCCCAGGTTCGTTGGTACTCATATATAATGTGTGTTGGTGTTATTTACAATTGGTTGAACTTTTAAAATACTTTCCTTGGAGCACTGTCAAGTACAGAGTGTGATGGTACCCATAAAGTTGTGATTTTCCATATGTTAGCTGAAAAGTGATACTCTCCTTCTCCTTAGGAGGTACTTAGACTCAAGGATAAGAAGCTTACACTCTTCATATTAGTAAAAGGCAATGGAACTATTTTTATAAAGAAGAATTCTCCTTGGGGAACAATACAAAGAAATACTTCAACTTGGACTGGACCCATTATTATAAATATGGACCAGGGCGGTGTGTCATTTAAACAATATCCTTGAAGTATTTAATGTATTAAAAAACATTCAACTACAAAAAAAATCATATATTTTATGGATGTGTGAAGATGAAAAAGAAAATACTCCTAGCTTCAAGAATTTTTAAAAGGTGTAAGGAAGGAAATACTTATTTACAAATAGTTATAATAGAAGGTAAAATGTGATGAGGACCCTAATAAAAACACATATTGGTGGCAAGTTGCATTTGGCTGAAAGGTTTCATGCTTAGGAATTTGATACTAACATGCTCAGTGTAAATTATGAATATCTGAAGTGTAGTTAAGTGCTCACAAAAATTCATAGTGTTTCAAAACCCAAGAATGTTTTGACAGCTGAAACAGCTGAAAAATAAGAGGCAGGGACACACTTATACTGCTGGCTTATTCTTGTGGTTTCTGATACTGACTATCTTTGCTGACCATCTTCTGAATAAATAACAATTTATAAGATTCATCTCTCCATATACATTTGTCATGTTCAGAGGTAAGCCGACATAATTGAATATAATCATAAGCACAGTTTATGTTAATTGTACTTGTGTAGGATTATGAAATAATAAGCTGCAAAACACAACTTTAACTGTACATCTTAAATTTTATTTAGAAGATAAAATTATTTTCTTATTTTATGTGAGAGTGTACATTTATATTTGACTGAGTGCATATTTACAAAACAGAATAGTTTAATTTTTGTCCCTAATAGTAATTTATTTTAATTAGGTCAATGTTAATACCAAAATGCAAATGATTATACCAGTAAATTATGGGTGACTTTGAAATTATTTTGTAAAGTGAAAAGTATGTTGCTCTTTACAGTCTTTTTCTTTTTTCTTAATCTTGAGGAGTTTGCAAATCAAGCACTAACAGTAATTCTGGAGATGAAACTTGCCTTTCAAAGGCCACAGTCACATGGGTGAGAAGTTTGTGAAGATGCCACTTGAGTATTTGAGCTGATTGCATTGCAACTGGGAAAAGGAGGAGGATTACAGGGCACTTCTTGGTGCTTGTGCTAACTCGCTATTTCCATTTTCAAATGGTGCTTTACAGGTCATTGAGCTCTCCCTTAGAATAATATTATGGTTTTGTGAATTTTACTGTTCTGATTATGGGGAAAAACATGCTTACAGCGTCCATGCAAAGATGATCTCTGGTCCCACAACAAGCTTGCAGGGATGCAATCTATTTGCTCTGCCTTGAGTATTTTTTAAAAATCATCTGTTCTTTTTTCTCGATATCACTGGTAACTACATTTCATTATGGGATTGTATTTTATTCTTTTTTAATGGATTTGGATCAATCCAGGAATGACAAAACGAACAGAGGCCCTGAACTGAGTGAGATGTAGGTTCAAACCCAGGTCTGCTATTTATCAGCTATTTCTCTTTAAGTAATTTATTGTACTTCATTTTTCCAAAAAATTGAGACAAGATATCCTGGAGTCAATTAGCAATTAGACAAAATGCTTCAAAGTGTGTCTGGTATAGTGCCAGTGATCTCCACCTCCTCCTCCAAGAAAGAAAACATTCT
>PVIA01010944.1:0-48187 GCA_004024845.1 Tonatia bakeri | reverse complement strand
TCGCCTGCCCAAGGCCACACAGCTGGTAAGCTCGGGAGCCTTCTCCCTCTGTCTCCATAGCCCATGCTCCTAGATCCAGGGTCTCTCTTTCCTGACTTGCTCTGCATTTTTTCCCTAAGACAATCAAAGCAGGACCACCCCCCATGCTGCCCGCCTCCGCCTAGGGGACCCAGTTCAGCACAAGCTGGGGGTGGAAGGCGATGAGGTCAGGGGTCACATTTCGGCTCCCCCACTCAGAGTCTGGGTCTCCTGGGGACTCGGGGGCTCTCGGAGCCTCGCTGTTCCCATCTGAGAAATGGGAATAACACCCGCAGGAAAGAGTCGGGAGGAACTCCGTAACTCCCATCCAGCCTGGCATGGAGTAACACGCAAAACTGTTGGCACTGAAGACTGTCATCCCCATCATCACAGCACAGGGACGGAGACTGGAAGGGCCACACAACCCGTGAACCGAGTGGCCTGGTGAGGGGGGTTAGCGCAGGGCCCGACAGCCAATGGCTGCGGCCAGGTGGTTGGCTGGTGGTCGCTGGCCTCCTGTGAGAACTCCACGCTGTCTCTGCAGCGTGAGCGCAGCCCTGGGTGACACGTCCAAGAATGCGGGTGGCGGCACTCCAGGAAAGCCTCCTTACAAAACCAGGTGGCGAGCGAGGTGCGCCCCACAGGCCAGAGTCTGCCAACCCCTGGCCCTGTGCTGGCAGAACGTGGATGAGCCCACGAAATGCAAATGCAGTGAGTTTCGATGAAACTGGTGTACGTTTCGGTTCTGGGCCCCATCTCAGCAGGGCCAGCCTTTGGTGGGTGAGAGAAATGTACAACTCAGGAAAACAAATGATTGATTTTTTAAGAACAGCAGCCCCCACACGCCCACAGAGTCACCCAGCTTCTGGTCTGTCATCAAGGAAAGACTTGAGGAGAGACCGGGGTGCACCCCGCACTTTCATACACATTTTGCCTCTAACAACAACCCTGGGGGCAGGCACTAGTTGGTGCCCTTTGACAGAGGGGAGCTGAAACTCAGAGTGGAAGTGCTCAGCCTGAGGTCACACAGCTGGGACCTGACTGAGCCTGGACTGGGACCTAGGTCTGTCGGATGCCAGAACCCAAGCTCTTAACCAGCCCCCCAGTTCCCTACCCTGCCCAATACACAGATGGGGAAGCTATTTGTTCAAGATCAAGCTCAGGGTGGCGACCAGGTCCAACAGCGGGCCCCCAACTCCCAGCCCTGCCTCTAGCGCCTGGCACAGCCCTTGCTGCCTGCTTGGGGACACGTGGTACCCGTCTGGTGAACAGTGCAAACAGGGGAGGCCCGGAGTGGGCGTTTGGGGCCAGGCTTCCTGCACCTGCTACACACACACACACACACACACACACACACACACACACATGCAGGACCCTGCCTCTGGACATGGGGGTGAGCACTGGAGTGGGAGCCCATACACCTGGCTTTGAGTCCTGGTTCCGCTGATTCCTAGCCATGATGCCCTGGGGGATAGAGGGGACAGGAAGGTGTTACATGACTTTTTTGTGCCTCAGTTTCCTCATCCATGAAATGGGGACGCTCAGAGCAGCAGCAAGGATTAAACCCAGGAACGGATACACAACACTGCGAGCAGAGCTTTGTTAGTGTATCAGTGTCATTTCTTCCTTTACGGTGTTTTCAAACCCACAGGGGCATCAGAATCTCCTGAAACTGTTAAAGGACACATCCCTGGATCCCGCCCCCAAATATTCCAGTTTGGAAGTTATGAGGGAGGCCCAGGGATCTGCATTACCAAGTGTGGTCCCCTCGCCCTGCTCTATGAAATACTGCTTGGGACCCTGCTGTCAGTGCGCCAGGGCTCCTGCCTGGGCACCCACCCAGGCCAGGCACGGGGAGTGCGATGCTCACGGAGAACGGGGTGGACGCCAAGACGGGCGACATGCAGCTGGCCGTGGGAGCCCCCACCGGGCATGCTAGAGTGGCCCAGTGCCACCCCCTATGGATGGACAGACAGACAGACACCACTGCTGCTGATCTCCCCAAACACCCACGAGGGAGAAAGCTCCCCTCTGACCAGGCCACAAATGGGAAACCCGACTGGGGGGTGGCAGCCCACATCCGCAGTGGTGCGGGGTCGCATCAGGGCTCACACACAGGTGTCATCGGTCCTGTGACTCTTTTTGTGCCGTGGGCCCTTCTGACCATCTGGTGAGACCTATGGGCCCAGAAGAGTGTCATTAAATGGAACAAAATGCAGAGGATTGTAATGACACCAACTACCGCCCAGTAAAATCTGGCGGAGAACAGATAAAAGAATGCTGTGACACAGTAACCCACGTGGCCCTTTATTACAGCAATAAATAACAAGAGGAGGGCTACGATTTGCATGTGATAATGAGAAGAGGTATCTGCAGCAGCTGAAATGCGGTACAAACATACATGCGGCTTCCCTTGGACACCGGCCCGGCTGCAGAGACCTGCCACCTTCTCCGACACCTGGGGAAGTGTGACATTGAGTCAATAAAGATGTCCTTTTTTCCCATCCCAATTCCTGGGCCCCTGGGGGGCCGTCCACAGACCAAGGAGCAGCGCGCCTGCCCAGGGAGGGGCCTGGCCCCCACCGCAGCCCCTTTTCTTCTCTCCACCATCACACTCAAGCCCAGCAGCGGTTTGTACCAGGAAGAGCTTGATGGTATGGTCTGGAGAGTGATTTATGTGTTTTGATTTTATTTTAAAACGTAGAAGGCGACAGAACTATTACAAAAGAAGCAAGGTGTCCACCCACGCTGGCATTGCACGCCAGCACGTGACCTCGGATATTCAGCCAGAAGTGGGTGAAAGGACGCTAGGGACTGAAGTGGGCTGACCTTGGCCCCAGGCACGGCCCGCAGGGCCAGAGGGGAGCGGAACAAGGCTCTGCGCCCCAGGCACCAGCTGTGGACCGCATCCCAGACGGCTCTCCTGCCCCGGAGGAGGGACTGTTTCCAAAAGCAGCGCTCCCCCTTTTTGGCCAAGGCTGCATATCCAGCTACTGCTGACCGCGGCGGCTTCTCCTAATCAGTCTTTCTTCCTTGGCTAGCACCTGTCTAGCTCACATGCCTCAAAGACACAGGGAATCAGGAAACACGGAGGCACACGGCCAGGTTGCGCAATGGTTAAGGCCTCGGGAGGTGGACTCGGGACACACCCACGGCCGCCTTGCCAAGGACTGGCCACGAGACCTGGGGCCCGTTAACTTCAACAGCCTCAGTTTACTCCTCTGTGAAATGGGGCTGAACCGCCGGCCTCAGAGGGTTGCTGGGATGACTGTCAAGTGCTCCAGGCAGGGCCCAGCAGGAGGATGTCAGTGAATGCCAGCTATTAATGCAGCATCATCTCTAATTAGATATCCTAATTAAATATTCATGGTACCACATTAATTAGATCCGAACCGGTCTGCACTCTGACAGACACCTGGGATGAGGTGTTAGGTGATAGACAGGTTGTCTCATCCTATGCTGGTGAATCTTTATGTTGGAAAGAAGAGTCCAGAAAGACACACCCCGGGACGCTCACCGGAGCTTCGCTTATGCCCTCCTTCCCCCACTGACTTCTCTGTTCTGCAGCGGAGAGGTATCCGTGGTGTGACTCGGCATAAAGGAATGGGAAAATGAAATCAGGGTGATTTCTGGGAGTGTTACATCACTGGGGGACCTTGAGCCCTGCAGTACAGAGCCAGCCTCGGCAAAAGCCCTGGCAGCCCGGGACAGAGCCTGCTGCAAGGCCAGAGAGGAGAGTCCGGCCAAGGTGACACAGCGAGGTCATGGCCAGCTCTCCAGACACCCAGACCCGGGTCCCTCTCTGCTGGCAGCATGCTGGTTCCTTCTCCCAATAAGATTAGGCGGGGTGGCTCCCGGGTGGAAGGCTGGTTTTGGCGTCAGGCTGCAGACCCCAAGTGGGTCGTAGCTAGGGGACCTTGGGCAAGACACTTATCTCCATGGGCATCACTGACTTCGTTGGTACAACGAGAACCAGACTAGCAGCAGTGGCTTATGGCTTTTGTAAAAATTAAGTAAGATAACGCATATAAAGCACTTAGTACCTTGCATGCCTGGCAAACAGCAAGTGCTCTAATTATTATTATTACTATTATTAGTATTTGGAATCTAGCTATGCCATGGAGACTCTTTGGTAGGTAATAGAATGCTAACCCAGCAGGCACAAAAAAGAAATTCAGTCTGGGGCACTAGGGAGCCATGGCAGGTATTTGAGCAGGAGAGGTACAGTATGATTCTGAAGCTGCACAGGGCTGGCAGCCAGTGCCCACCTACAGAGGCCGTCTCTGCCAAGGTCTCCATCACAGGCTCCGCACCCCTGGGAGTCTCCCATCGCAGCAGGGCAAAAAACGCATCCCAACTCCCATGGGCTATATTCCTGCCATTTCCAGCCTTGCCCGCTTCCCTGGTGCCAGCTGGGCTGGTGAATTTCAAGCGATCCAGAAACTGGGGACTTGAAACAGACCACAGGTACAATGGCCTCAGACCACAGGTGTGATTTGTAGGACGTGTGTGTGATCCTGGGAAAGTCCCACCCCCTCTCTGTGCTCCAGTGGGCCCATACGGAAAGAGGGTCTAGACTGAGGGGCAGCCAGGGGGATGCGACACAATAAAACATTTCCCTTTGGCTGCACTCCCACTATGCACCAGGCACTCTGTTTTCATTAAACCCTCACATCTCTACAAGTGGGTCCTTGTACCATTCCCATTTCTTAAATGTACTTAATTACTCAAGTTACAGATACAATCTCTGCATTTAAAAAAAACAGACAAGGCTTGAGTCTCTTTGGAGGAAAGTCTCCAGTCCCGTCCTCATCCCCCGTTTCTAAGAGTAACCACTGGTGATCGGTTTACGAAGGAGCCACGCTCACCTGTTTCTGAGGTTACAGCCAAATACCGACCTGAATGGAAATCCCACAGGGCCCCTCTCCCACCCTCCCGAACACCCATGCTTCCCTCCTTCCACCCACACGCTAGCACATCACACCAGCGGTTCTCAGCCAGGGCTGAGTTTGCACCTCAGGGGACGACCGGCAATGTCTAGACACAGTTTGGGTTGTCACAACTAGGGGTCATCTAACCGGCAGAGGCCAGGGATGCGGCTCAACATCCTGCAATTCCCACCCAGGCCAGCCCCCACCACAAAGGACCATTTGGCCCAAAAGGTCAGTAACGCCAAGGCTGTGAGGCCTCAGACCACGCGTATCCTTCTGAAACTGGCTTGGGTTCCTCCAACTAGTGGAGATCTTTCCATAGCAATAAATTTGTTCCGACATTCAATACACATTGTGCAAGCATCTCACCTACTGTGTGCCAGATCCTGCCCCAGCATGGGGCCACATCGGTTGATGACACACCCAGAGTCTGAGCACTCAGAGGGTGCTCCATCCTCGTCAAGGACAACACACATAGACTTGAGGCCCCAGTGGATCACCCTCCCTCCTTTTAACTGCTCCGGAGCATCCCCGGCAGGGATGGCCCCCCGTGTACTCAGCCGAGGCCTTCCCGAGGGACATTAAGGCTGTGGTCATCTTTGATGCATGCACCCTCTCACAAAGGAACCTGTGTAACAGCCACCCTAGGACCTTGCGGACTGCATCAGGAGGGTCTCCTGGAAGCTGGCCTGTCCCACCCCAGAGGCACTGAACCAGACTGTACTTGAACCAGACCCCGGGCATCCCCATGCACATTAAAACCCACCAGCGCAGCTTCCAGGAGGTACCTAAGAGAGGTCAGCTGGCTCGGCGCCTGCAGTCTTTCCATTTTAGCAGAAACTCCCAAAGCGCCTGCAGAGACTCCCCCTGCAAGTTCCCCTTCTGAACCCACTTTGCACTGTCAGGCGCTTCCGTTTACCCAGAGCTGATGATTCCTCCCATTTTCCAGATGTGGGGACTGAGGCCAAACAAGGCGTCTAGACCACCAGAGGCGATGACTTCTAAGGCACCTCTGAGCTCTAGCTTTTAGGATCTGGCCTCCTCCTGGAGATGTTCCGAGCCAGCCTCCTGCCCCACAACTCTGGCCATGAGAAAGCAGCTCAGAGGAGGAAGGCGGAAAGGTTGCAGGCTCCCCTAGTAAAGGAAGGAGAGTTCCGAGGGCGGGCACAGTCTCCGTGGGCTGGGCAGCTGTGAGTGCTGCCGCCGCAGAGGCTGCTGCGTTCCCTTTCGTGTCCAGTCATCCAGGACGGAAGGCCAGGTTGGGCACAGAACGAGCCTACCCTCCCCAGGCACAACAGGAAATGCCAGGGCTCTGGGCCAGGGTCGTGCAGTGGGGAGAATGGGCTCTGAAGCCAAGAGCAGGTTGTGGCCCCAGCTATGCTCTCACCAGTTACATGTCTTAGCCTCAGTCTTCTCCCCTGAAAAATGGGCTTATACCACTCAGTGCAGAGAGCAGCTGGACGACTCATGAGCAGATGAGCTAACATTTAGTAGCTGCCATCGGGAACCCTGCCGTGGGCTGGCACTGGGCCGATTTACTCAGCTTACACACTCACAGCAACCGGCTGTGGTCGAAACTGCTACTCTCCCACTTGACAGATGAGGACACTGCGGCCCAGAGCGGTGCAGTGCCCTGCCCTTGCCCTCACTCTGAGATACAGCCATGGGAGCGGCGGCCTTGGACCTAAAAGGTCAGCGTTCCTGATCTGAATCCGGCCTCTGTCGTCCCGGGCAAGCCACCTCATCTCTCTGAGTCTTGACTTCCTCAGCAGGGAAAGGGGGACACCACGTAGAGTCTGGAGATGGGAGACCACCCGCAAAACGGAGAGCGCCGTGCACCCCTCCTCCCTCAGAGCTGCATACTGTCACCACCCGAAGACCCAGCCCAGGAAGACCTGTCACCCACAGGCATCTCTACAATCTCCTGTGCTCTAGGGGTGACATGGGCGAGGCCATGCAAAGCTGGCAGCCCTCAGGGAGGGAAGCCACTTGCTCAAGGTTACACAGCTGAGAAGCAGTGCCAAGCGGGGCTGGCAGCAAGAGGCAGGGTATCAAACTCGAGTTGGGTGCAAGGAGCAGCCAGGGCAAGGGGAGGGGGGCCAGCCTGGGGCGGGCAGGTGTCTGGAGCGATGACTGCCAGGAACGGGCAGGCCTGCAGCAGCTGAGGTCTCTCCGGCTGGCTCTTGGCCGGGAGGACTTTCGAAGGATTGACCAGGCCAGATGTGTACGCCTCTCCCCAAAGACTCCGCATCACACTGGGGCCGCCCTGGTTACCTGCTCAGGGACAGGCGGCGGCAGGTACTACCTGCCTGGGGGTCGGGGCAGCTCTCTGCGGTGCAGTGCAGGCCTTCCAGGCTACGCAGTCTCCTCATGGCCAGGCCTGCCCACCTTCTGGAATCTTCTATCAACACTGTGGCCGGAGGGTACAGCTACCACAGACCCCTGACTGCATCACCCTGGCCTAAACCCCTGCAGGAGCCCTCAGGCTCAGGATGACACTCTGGCTCTTCCCCACGGTTCACAACAAACAGTGACATCTGACAAAGATCCCACAGCGTCCCATGGAGTTCAGTTTTCCAGTGGCCACATCAAGAAAGAAAAAAGTGAAATGAAACCACAGAGAGACATGACCTCACACCTGTCAGAATCGCTACCGTCAATAAATCAACCAGCAGGCGTTAGCGAGGGTGTGGAGCAAGGAAAGCCCGGTGCACCGTGGGTGGGAGTGCAGACTGGTGCGGCCGCTATGGAAAACAGTATGGAGGTTCCTCAGAAAAGTTAAAAATGGAACTACCACATACTCAGCAATTTCATCTTTGGGTGTTTATCCAAAGGAATCCAAAACCCTACTTCGAGAAGACACGCGCCCCTATGTTCACTGCGGCGTTAGTCACAACAGCCAGGACGTGGAAGCAGCCTCAGCGCCCGCCGGCAGGTGGCTGGAGGAAGAAGGCGTGGTGCAGATTTCCTCGGTCAGAAGAAAGAACGGAACCCTGTATCTGCCACAGCAGGGATGGACCTAGAGGGTACTGCGCTAAGTGAAGTCAGTCAAAAAAAAAAGGACAAATCCCAGATGATTTCACTTATATGCAGAATCTAAAAAACAAATGAACACACGCAACAGAAACTCACAGAGACAGAGAACATTCTGGTGGTTTCCATAAGGGAGGAGGTTTGGAGGGGAAATCAGTGAAAAGGTGAAGGGGGTTAAAAAGTGCAACTTGCCAGTCATAAAAATAGCCACGGGGAGGTCAAGTACAGCACGGGGAGTACAGTCAGTAGTTCTGTAAGAACTTGCATGGTGCCGGGTGGGTGCTAGACTTACTGGGGTGGTCACTTCGTAAATTACTAATAAATGTCTAGTCACTATGTTGTGCACCTGAAACTAATATATATTGTCAACTATCATGAAAAAAGTTTTTAATATTAAAAATGAAATATAATAAGATTTTATTTCAACCAACATATCCACAAGATCATCATTAATCAATGAAAATTAAAATAAGTATAATAAAAATCAGTATAAAATTAACATGAGTATCATAAGAATCAATATAAAAGTTAAAATTCATGAGACATTATACTTTTCCTTTTCTCCCCTCTTAGTGCTGGGCCTTGACACCGGGGCGCACGCCAGCTCGCCTCGGCGGGGGCGACGCATCCCCAGCGGCCTCACCTAACCCGCGCCGGGAGTTCATAACACCTGCAGGGGAACAAATACGCTCACATCCCCAAAGAGTTCCACTCACGCTTCAAAGTTTTCTGAGAAAATCGAGTATTTGTTTTGAAATCTACAGTTAAGTTACAGCATTAAAATAAAAAATTCAGGTCCTCAGCCTCGCCCGCCACATTTCCAGGGCTCCACAGCCACAGGGAGCTTGTGGCTCCCTCCCAAAGTGGACGCACAGGCCGATGACGACGACGTCGGCCTCGCCGACCGCCCTCCACAGCCCCTCGCGCCTGCTTCCCAGGCCTGTCCTGGGCGGTGAGCGCAGCCTCTGTGCACGCCCCGAGTTTCTCATCTCTGAGTTTCGGGGACTGTCCTATGTATTGAAGGGTACTGAAGAGCATCCGCTAGATGCCAGTAGCACCCCCTATCCAAGTCATGACAACCAAAAATATCTCCAGGCGTTGCCAAATGTCCCTTGGGGGCACGATCCCCACTGCTGGGAGTCGGTGCCTGGCACCAAGAAGGCACCAAGCATGCAGGACAGAAGACACTTACTCAGGTATTCTCTACCACGAAGCTCTCCTCCTCCAGGAAGCCTTCCATGATGCCCTGGCCCAGTGAGTGCTTCCCCTGGGCTCCCACAGCCCCTGTACTTACCCCAGGTGCAACCCCCTCCAAATGTACCGAGCCTTCTTCACTGACGTACTTTCAAGTTTAGCCCAAAGATTGGTATACAGTAGGCGTTTAACAGGTATTTATAGAAGTGACCCAAGAAAAAGGGATGACTCAGGTCGAAAAGCACCACAGGGAAAGTTTTGCCCATTTTAGTCCAAGGCGCTTTCATCCCAGCAAAGGTGCTACTAACAGTCACAGCTGTGTTTATACACCAAACACTGGGCTACACACTCTGCTGGGTTTGCAGAGGGAAACTGAGGCTCAGACAGATGAAACGCTTGACCTGTGTTCAGGTGAATGAATTCCTGGTACTCCTGGTTTCTCCTCGTGCTGATCCAAAGAAATTACACGTGGTAGATATTGACAGTACAAATATCAAAAAAGACACTTGTGCCCAGAATATATAAAGAGCTCTGTGAAATCAGTAGGAATAACGCAGGCAACTCACTAGAAAACTGGGTGAGTTTGAAGAGATACTTCACACCAGAGGTTATCTAAATAGTCAACCAGCATATGAGTGGGTACTCAATTTCATCCACCGGGAAAATAAATGCAAATACACAGTACATTATAGGACCACTGCACATGTCAACGGCTAAAAAACCTAGAAAATTCCAAGTGCTGTCAAGGATGAGATGCAACCCGAACTTCCATGCTCCACTGGCAGGAGGGTGAAGTGGCACAAACTCTTTGGCCTAACAGAGACGAAAGCTGAGCACTCACCTCTTCTACGGGCTAGCCACTCCACTGCTAAATACACGTCATCAGAAACGCATCTACGCATTCCCTGGCCGCGCGCCCTGAAATGCTCCCGGCAGCACTACTTGCGATAGCCCCCAGCTGGCAACTGCTCAAATGCCCATTAACGAGAGGATGGATAAATAAGTAAATACAAATATTATGTCAACAGCCAGGAGAAAGAACAAGCCAAAGCTTCACACCAGAACATGGAGAGATCTCTCAGATACGCTGAGCAAAAAAAGTCGATACAAAAGAAAACAAGTGTGTGTGTTCCTACATATGTAAAGCACTTTCTATGCATATGAAGTAAAAAGGCAGGCCAAGTTAATCCCTGGTAGGAGACTTCAGGATGGTGGTAGCCCTTGGGGGGAGCATGATCGGAGGGGGCATGCTGGGATGCGCTTTGAAAATTCAGTGAGCTGCTCACTTGGGATGTGTGCACCCTTCTCCAGGCACGGCAGATTTCCACAAACGCAGTCTTAAGGAAACACACTTTGTCAAACAGGGAAGTGATGCTGCTGGCTGGGTGTCCTCGGTCTTCCCACCCACACACCTTTCCTGTCGGCGTAGAGAGAAACACACAGGCCTCCATTCATTCATTCAATCAACACTCACTGGCAGGAGCTGTCCCAGGGCCAGGCTTGGTGCCGGACACCAGGAACATAAAGGTGAATTGAGACACAGCCTCCGATCGTGCCACCCACACCCCAGTTCCTGGCACGTACACACCAGAACCCACACTCAACAAATGTGCGGCCGGGCTGTGGTGGCTTTTGATCAGAAGCCAAGGAGGTGATGTCTCCTTGTCATCCTTGCCCCCCTCCCAGCATTTCTTGGCGCACGACAATTTTCAGGCTTTTTCCTTAGGCTGGGCCAGGCCATTCTGGCACAGATAGCAGGAGTTCCATACGCTCTACTTGTCTCTGCCGCCATCTCCCTGCCCTCCCGCCAGGCTTTCCTCTTTTCCTGAAGGCCAATGACTCCTAGACTGTCATCTCTAAGCCAGATCTCCTTACTCAAAACACGACTCAGACATCAACTGTCTCCCTGCCACCTCTGCTTGGGCAATGAGCTAGCACCTCATTGAGAGTTAATGCCTGAGAACAAAGCCATCACAGACGAAAGCCCATCTAAGACAGCAAAACAGGCAGCACCCTGATACATTAGAGCACCTGGATACAGCTGTACCTGAAGGCAATTTGCCTTTGGACTTGCCGTTTACCTGAGGCAATAAGTTTCATTTGCTGCCTTAAGTTATTTGAAATTGGGGTTCTGATGCAACTCAACAGTCAACTGATACAGACAAAGAATACGCTCTTTTGACCTCTGAATCCTTACCACTCAAGTGGTCTTCTCCCGGGCCCCACATGACTTAAAAAAAAAAATGGCCCTGACCAGTGTAGATCAATTGGCCGGTGTCAAGACACAAAGTGAAAGGTCATGGGTTCCATTCCCCGTCAGGGCACATGCCCAGGTTGCAGGTTCGGTCCCCAGTCGGGGCACATGCAAGAGGCAATGGATCAATGTTATCTCTCACACCGATGTTTCTCTCCTTCTTTTTCTTCCTCCCTCCCCCACCTCTCTAAAAATAAATAAATAAAGTCTTAAAAAATAAAAATAAAAAAAGATTGACAAAACTAAGCAATAAATTTCCCAAGTTTTATTTGAAAACCCAGGGTGATGGCTGGAGCCAGCTGGCGACTCTCACTTCTCTGCCACGGTGATGAACTTGAGTTTCCCACTGGGGAAGCCGACTACAGAATATCCTTACCCAAAGGTCAGAGGCCTGTTCTGATCTTTTTTGCCGAGGAAGTTCCTGGCTAACTTCCCCCTTCCCCTGCCCCTAGTTGTAGTTTTGGGGTTTTTTGATTGCATTACCTTGCGCTGCTTTGTTGTGGAGGTTTTGAAATGGCTGACGGCCAAAAGGTGGAAAACCTTGACCAAGAACAAAGCAAGCAAGCGTTAAGTGCTTGCTGATGTCATGTTCCTGGATGTGATGTTCCCAGATAAGATGGCGGAAACCTGCTTTTGTGGTTCATCCAAGAAGCATTAGGCTTACATCCTGGTGATCTTTAGGGCATCTATGGTGGTTGGATTTTTTTTTTAAGATTTTATTTATTTTTAGAGAGAGGGGAAAGGAGGGAGAAAGACAGAGAGAGAAACATCGATTGGTTGCCTCGCGCACGCACCCTAACCAGGGATGGAGCCACAACCCAGGCATACATGCCCTGATTGGGAATCGAACAGGTTCTCTTTGTGGAACAACGCCCAATCCACCGAGCCACGGCACTTGGGGCTGGCTGGGTGGGGTTTTTCGGAGCACAGTTTGCAGGCCGGGTTCTGAGGCAGCACATAGGGAATCCAATTTCCTGGGCACTGACCTGCCCCTCAGCCTCCCTCTTGGAGAAATGCAGCCCAGGACTGGGAGAGCCTACTCCCTGTCCCCTGCTTCTAGAACAGAGAGAAGGGGAAGAATTTTAAAGGCTTCAAGGGAGA
Source organism: Tonatia bakeri (assembly GCA_004024845.1). Taxonomy (NCBI): domain Eukaryota; kingdom Metazoa; phylum Chordata; class Mammalia; order Chiroptera; family Phyllostomidae; genus Tonatia; species Tonatia bakeri. Next base: position 35,656 of record PVIA01010944.1, on the reverse strand, counting down.
AACCCATGCAGAAGAAGGGGCATCTCCTTGAAGTTCACTGTCTTCTGGGCCTGACTCAAAGTGAAGGAACAGCCTCGTCCTAAAGGAAGATGGCCTGGGGCTGTGAGGAAGCCTGGGCCTCACTGCAAAGTATTTCCATTTGCACACTTGTCTGGACATTGCCAGGAACAAGGTCAGGCAGCAAAATGCTATGTGAGAGTCCCTGAACTTCTCCAAGCCTCAGTTTCCTCATCTATAAAATGGGTGGACGACACAGTACTTGTTGCTCTGAGGTACTGAGTACTTCTCTGCATAAGCACCACACAATCTTACCCATAATCATCACAGCAACCCAGGAGATCGCCGTTATGATGCCTGTTTTACAGGGGAGGAAGCGGACGCCCAGAGAGAGTGAGTGACTGGCCCGAGGTCTCACAGCACGTGTACGAGCCAGCTGGTGTTCCCACTCTAGTGTGTGTGACTCCAAAGGCCCCACCTTTGTCCCACATCAAGGCTTCTCCTGCCTCCTGGGTCCTTGTGCCATTTCAATGACACTACACACAAAAAGGTAACCACACACCTATTTGATCAGAAATCAGCAGGTCATAGGTATTTTAGGTATGGTCGGCTGTGCCCATCACTTCCTGCCCCAGCTGGGCCCCATCAGGAACTTGCCGCCCACCAGCTGGCCCCACCAGAAGGGCAGCCGTCCTCTTCCACCCACTCTCGCCGGGCTTCATGCCACACTGGTTTTCCGGACCATGCAATGAGAATCTGTCCTGTGAACCTCGTCACCCTGTACCCCAGGGCCACCCAGGGACTCCAGCGGGAGGACATGCTCCCTGTCCTCTGGGGTTCAAGGCAAAACTCGAGCCCTCTTCACCTGGCCCAGGCCCCCACCCATCTCACCTCCCATCACTCACCTATACGAGCCCTCAGCCCCTTAATGGAGGGCTGGGTTTGAATCCCACTCTTCCACTTGCCCAGATAAATGGCCCAATTCCTCTGTACCCTGTTACTCTCAACTGAAAATGGGGATATACTAAAAGCACCTCTGGAGAGTGAGATAGTTTATACCTAGCAGGCCATTAGCCTCTACTAGAGTGGTTCTCAAAGTGGGTTCCAGAGCAGCAGTATCAACAGCACCAGAGAACCTGCTAGAAAGGCAAACTCTCAGGTCCCTTCCAGGCCTTCCGAACGGGAGACTCTGGGCCTGGGATGCAGCAAGCTGTGGTGAACGGGCGGGCCAGGGACCGCGGCTCGCTCACTCACAGTGCCGCATTCCTGCCCAGCTTCTCAGGAGGGCAGGGGAGGCAGGAGAAGAAAGCAGGGGCCAGATCTCAGGCTCCGGTGACCGAAGGAGCTTCCCACAATCCTTTCAGGCTGGGAGCTCCGTTTCCTCCTCCTGGGTTTTTTCAGCTAATCTGCTGAAGGCCCTGTGATATAACAGCAGGATCTAAGACAGAGCAGACAACACAGAAGCAGGAACTAGGGTTCCCGAGCCCGGGGCAGCTGTAGCCTCTGCCCAAGAGCAAGCACAGGGTAAACCGAGGTGTGTGTCATCACCTAGAGGGTGCAGGGACCTCTAGGGCCTCAGGGGAGGAACAACTTGTCCAGAGTCCCACAGAAGTGGGGGAGGGCCGTGAACCCAGGTCCTCTACCTCATAAGGGAGGGTTTTCATGTGGCACCCACAGGGGTCCGTCAGAGCATGCACCAGCTACACTCTCCCCTCATTGCTAGCAGGGAATGGGTCCCACCCAGTCTGTACTCCAAAGCTGTACCATGATCCTGAGCAAGTCACCCATACTCCCTAGGCCTCTCTCCCCAACAGGGAAAAGAAGAGGCTAGACTCAACTTCTAATCTGTTCTCCCTGAAACTCTTAGCCAACTGATAATGAACACAGCATGGGGCTGGCAGGGGTGGGTGGGGCTGCACACCTACTGCATGCAGGCGCCCCAGAGGCAGGTAATTAACTCCTCACCCCAAAGGATGAGCCTTGCTGAGCACCCCAAACCAAACCCAACCCAAAATGGTATCCAGCTTAACCCAGGCTTCCTCTTTCTCTCCTTCCCCCAGGGCCCTGGGCCAGAGGGCGGGGTGTGGCGAGGCGTGGCCAGGGGCTGGTGGGCGGTTGTAGGCTGGGATTCGGAACCTCAGCAGCACGGTGTGGCCCTCTCAGGCTCCGGATCTCCCCTGAGCCTCCACCTCTGCACAGGGAAGTGGCATACCACCATCTCCCACGCCAGCGGGCTCTGCAACAGTTCCAGCCGTCCTGAGGCAGGATGTCACTCACAGCCAAAGGAAGTGGGACAGAGAGAAAGGAAGAGGGCTGTGCTCTCCGGCCCGTGCAAGGAAAGGAGGGGGGAGGGGAGGGGAAGCAGTGCAGGAGGTGGGGGAGGAAGACAGCCACACAGAGATGGAGAGAGCCAGCCAGACACCTGGGGGTAAGGAGACAGGGATGGGGCGGAGAGGGAAGCGATGAGAGACTGAGATAGGGGGGGACAGACAGAGTCTGGGGAAGAGACATAAACAGAGGGCGATAAGGATGGAAAGGAGACAAGGAAAGACGAAAATAGAGACCAGAAGGGAGGCAGGCAGAGCAGGAGCAGCCTGGAACAGGAGCCTCAGCTACAGCCCGCACCCGCACCCGCACCCGCACCGCACCCACCACAGCTAACAGAGTCACCCCTAGCCCCCCAGTTGAGGCTCCTGGAGCTTCAGGGAAGGAGCAGAACATGACGTGCAAGGTCACTGCTGCACCGGCCCCCTCCAAGCCTCCCTCCTCCTGTCGCCAAGCTCCCCAAATTCCCACTTGCTGAAGACCACCTTCCTGATTTTGGCTACATCCAGAAACCCCTTTACTCTCATTTAATATTTTTGTTAAATAGATTCAATATTTTCAAAGCAAACTATAACCCACTGGCTTAAATTTAAAAACATGCCATAATTTAAAAGTAACAAAAATATGTGCAAAGGAAGCAATCCTGAGGCCTCCTGGCTGGAGGCTGCCGCTGCCCAAGGGGCCCAGGGGAGCCCAGCAGGAGTCCGTCCTTACTAAATGAGGGAACTCTGGAGAGAAGCATTAAGTTAGCACCAAGTGGAGGCTTTTTCCTGGAAGTCACCAGAGAGTGGAGGGGACTTGGAGAGGAAAACTCATTCTCCAGGATGAAATTGGGGTTCTCTGGTGTGGCACTTGAGGCTGCGTTGTGACTTGACCCCTGCTGACCTCCAAGTTTAACCCCCACCCTCACCCCACCCTCACACAGCCCCAACACACACACACACACACACACACACACACACACACACACCCCAACATATTCAAATCTCTAAGCCATAAACCAAACCTACCGAGGCCACAGCATCTCACATCTCCAAACTTGCAATTGTGGTTCCCATCCCCTAGAAAACCTTTCCTGCCCTCCTCTACCCAGCTAAATTCTACTGGCATAGTGTATACCCCCTCCTCCAGGAAGCCTTCCCGGACTGTCGCCCACCCCTGTACCAGTATCTCCCAAAGCGCAGAGCACCCTGTGTGACCTCTCTGGAATGTGTAGAGGTGTGAATTCCCCCCATCTTCTCCGGACTCAGCAGGGTGCCGGCTCCCAGCATGGGTTACCCCGCTGACTAGACGGGAAAAGAGACAAATGAGGAAGAGAAGGCACCCTACTGCCCTCGGACAGGCTGAAATCCAAACAGAACCCTCTACGTGCTCTGTGAAAAAATTCCAGGCAGAAGCTCCTGCAAAATAAGCACGAGACGACGAGGCTCCACGGGCCTTGCCCGCTCCCCGGTCCCCAGACTCTGCGCCAGTGACTGGCCCCTGTGAGCCTTGGTTTTCTCATCTAGAAAATGAGGACAAGAGTGTTACCTAGGATGGGGCGGAGCCAAGTACCCGGCAGACACTCACTTAACTAGAGCCATTGTTATCGCCGTCTTACCTTCACCAAACCGCGAAATGTAACTCGCAGGCACCCAAGGACTGGCTGTATCAGCTGTTGCCAGGCTTCTGTAAAGGGCCTGACAACATTTTCAGTCTCGTGGACCATATGGCCTCTGTTGGAACCACTCGGCTCTGCTGCAGATAGAAGCAGCCACAGAGAGTGACCAAAATGTCAATGAATGAGCATGGCTGTGTCCCAACAGAACTCACTTTATACAAACAGGCAGCGGGCTGAATGTGGCCCGCCAGCAGTACAGCTTGCTGACCTCTGACCTCTGCTCTCACTGCTCCAAGTGTGGGCTTTAGAGGAGCGGCCCTGGCGTCCCGAGGGAGCTGGTTAGAGGCACGGCCCCAAACCTGCTGAATCCAAGTCTGCACTTGAATGGGGTTCCCAGGGGGCTTGTGTGAGCATTCAAGTGTGAGAGGCCCTGCTGCACCCAACTTCCTAGCCCTAGCCCAGCACCTCCGGTCAGAGATGCAGGTCGCCTTTCTCATCTGATGCCTCCACCAGAGGGTAAATTCCAGGAAAACTGAGACCTGGTGGCTTCTTAAATCCTGGAGGCCACGTGTCGCCATTCCTCAAGTAGGTACAGAGTGCCTGGTATGAACCAGGCCCAGGGCCGGGTGCTGGGGACACACAGTGCCTGCAGAGGCGTCGCTCCGCAGATGCCCGTGCGGTGATGGGGTGGATGGACACTGCAGTGGGGAGCCTCTGGAAGTGGGGGCACCTGGGTTTAAATCCTGGTGCTGTCCCGTTGGGCCTACGTGACCTCAAATAAGTGTCTCTGAGGTTCAGTTTCTGAAAATGGGGTGGCCTCCCTGGCACCTTGTGAGGACAGAGCAGAGTGTGAGACGGGGCCGTGGCAGCCGTGCAGACGGCCCAGATGCGCGAGGACACAGGCACTCACTTGCCAGCGCTCATGGCAGACGGACTGAGGCTGGCCCTGGACATCTCACTGCGGGTTAGTCGGGGGGCCTGAACCCGGGAAGGAGGGACCTTGGGGACCAGAGACAGGGGCTCCTCATCCGGGGAGCGTGGAATGGGGACAAGCTTCCGGTGCATTGAAAGCCTTGAAGGTTTTTAGTGGCAGAAAAGGCATCAGAAGACCTCAGAGAGCCTCTGATGCCCTAGAAACGCAGAGCTGGAGGGACTCTTAGGAAGCACAGAAAGCAGTAGTTAAAAAGAAAAGTGCTTCTAAAGCCATGGAAGTGCTCGTTCAAGTGACACCTGGACAGGTCCGTGGTGTCCTCGGGGCCCTGACGACGGCACTGGGCCAGAGGGCCCTTGGGGCCAGCAGGGCACCCACGTGATGGTGGGGAGCGGTGACCCGGAGAGCCCAGGGTCCATCTGAGCAGCAGCTTCAGGCCGCTCCAATTTGGCCCAAGCCCTGAGTTTCCCAGAGAAGTGAGAAATTGGAATTACTCTCTAAAAAATATTTGACTGTTGGCTCAATTGAAAATAAAACACCACAGGTGCCGAACGAAAACCACCCTGTGAGTCGAAACGAGTGACTGGCAGCTTCTCTTCTAGCCCAACACACCCATTTCACAGGGGGGAAACTGAGTCTCGAAGTGGGAAGCACTTGCCCCGTGCGACCCAGTGTTTTTGGAGGAGCACTGGGACTCCATGGCCCCCAAGCTCTCGCCCACCCCCAACTGTTCATGGGAGCGTGGAAGGGGGAGGGGGTGGGGGGAAGTGGGAGGTAGGAATCTCGACTTGTTCTGTCAAGACCCTGCTTGTTCTGTCCACCCAGGAAAGAGTATGGACAAAGGGACAGGATGAACACTTATTAGCAACACACAATAATGATTATATAACAGTGGGAAAATGACTGACATTTTCTGAGTGTTTTCTATGTGCTGGGCATCAAGACAGGGTGGCAACAGGGGGTAAGGTGGTAGTTAAGAGTGTAGACTCTGGGGGAGGGAATTTCAGGAGAGAATGGGAAGGGTTTACAGGAACAAATACAAAGGACACACCGACAAAAACTTGGCGGGGGGGTGGAATGGGAGGGAGGTGGGGAGGGATGGGTGGGTGGGCTGGAATGGGAGTAAAGGACAGAAAATGTATTTGAACGATGATCAAAATAAAATTTAAAAATAAAAAGAGTACAGACTCTGGATTTAAATCCTGTCTCTCCCACCGCCCAGCTGGGTGACTTTGCGCAAATTACTTCACCTCTCTGTGCCTCATCCTGCTCATCTCCCAGGCTGTTGGGAGAATTGAATGAGTTAAAGTACATAAAAGGGATTTATAATGACTACCTTTCGACAGCTAGCTTGTAAAGGGACACGCTCCAAATTCCAAGGAGCCCGTCTGAATGGGGGCCCCCATATTTTGCCTGGTGGCGGGGTAAGTGCATTACCCCTATCCCCTCCTGTCCAACAACCCCAGGCGCTGAGTCACATTCGCACGCTGTGCCGCAGATGAGAAAACTGATGCGTACGGAAGGCCGCCAATGGACCCAGACACATGGACCCTAAAAGGAGCAGCGGGATTTTAACGCAGACCCAAGCCTCTGAGCAGGCAACTACTGAGCCCACCCTCTGGTCACAGCAGCAGGGGCGAAACGTCTGGTTGCCTCCAGAATCTACTTGGCAAAGGCCGCATACCCTGTCTTACTGCCTGCCATCTGAGCACAGAACAACACACGGTTTCGCCCCAGGCGGCAGCCCCAAGCTGCTCCCCAGGGCACGAAGCACTACCCTCCAAGGTCCTCCCCAGCAATTTCCGGGGCTTGGCCCAGCTCTAGGGACACTCTAAATTCCCAGGAATCCTCCCTCCTCAGGCCACAGCCCCAGGTGAAGGATACCTGAGAAGGGGCGTGGCAAGGGGTGGGCATCCCAGAACTTTGGAGAGGCCTCAAACTGAGACAATGTGTTTACAGAGAGCAAGGGGCCTTGCAGGCAGCAGAACAGGTGGAAAGTGGGGAGACCAGGAGCTGTGGCTACCCAGACAAGCTTCCACAATGCCACCAGGCCAACCCCAGCCACCAGGCCACATCTGGGCTTTCAAATCCCCAATCCTGGCCATGTGTAAATTGCCACTCTTTCTACAAATGGACCCACAAAGTCACATCGGTAACAGCCTATGACAGCCGCCCTGCTCTCCCTCCAGCATCCATTCTGGCTCAGTCCCTGCCCATTCCCCAGCAGGGCACACTGAGGCCCAGAGAGGGGCGGTCCCTTGCCTAGTCTCCTCAACCCGGTTTCCAGTTCCTCAGGCTCCCCAGTGCTTCCTGCACAGGGACTTGGGATTTAAAAAGGCAAGGCAGGAAAAGTATATACAGATGAATAAAAGCAGGAGAGGCTAGATAGAGCCACCAGAAGGCCTGGTCTCAAGTGTCTCACTGAAGCCACTCGATGGCCACCAGGAAAGTGAAACTTCAGATGAGCATAGGGGGCCAGTGTGGGCAGGACCAGATTCCCTCTGGAAGCCAAGGGACAGGCCTTCCCCGTGGGCTGTAGCCTAGGAAACCCAAGGGCCTCCCTGGCCTCTAGGATGAGCAGCTCTCAAGGGGGCCCTCCATCGGCCTGCAGTGTGAAGGTCCAAGCAGTTCACACTTTCCTTTGGCCCACGCACAGGTTCCTAACAGGATCTCCAGGTCCTGTGCAGGTCCTAGGGTGGGCGCTGTGAGGCCCTGGATTCCTCACTGCCTCCTCCTGTCCTGCCCAGGGCCTGGGTGAATACCCTCGGCAAGTATTTGTCACTGTTACAGAAAGGACAAACTACACACACACCTCAGGCTACGTGAAGCGCTGGACAGGCTTGACCTGTTTCCCTGACTGATGGTCGCAGAGATGTTGCTGGTGACCTGCAGGGCACTCCCTATTCTGCTAATGAGGCCCTTAAATTCATGCATATGAGAAGATAATGTATCACTTAGTGTATCAGAGCCAGGGGTTTTAAAGACTATAACTACTTAAGAGAAGACTCCAATTTCTGTAAGATTATCAGGACCCTATATGCTGCTTTGGGAAACAAAGAATCGCCATGTGACCCGGCAGTCCCACTCCCAGGGCTCTGCCCTGGAGGACTGAAAACGTGTCCTTACAAAGAGTACACATGAATGTTCACAGAAGCATGATTCATAATAGCGAAAAAGTAGAAGTGATCCAAATGTCCATCAACTAATAAATGATAAAAAAAAACCTGGTCTACCCACACGATGGAATATTATTCACCTATAAAAAGTAACGAAGTGCTGACCAGTGTGGCTCAGGTGGTTGGGCATTCTCCCACAAAGCAAAAGGTCGCCAGTTCGATTCCTGGTCAGGGCACATGCCTGGGTTGCAGTTTCGGTAGCCATGTGGGGCATGTACAAGAGGCAACTGATCAATGTTTCTCTCTCACGTGCATACTTCTCTCCCTCTCTTTCCCTCTCCCTAAATATAAATAAAATCTCTCAAAAAAATTAATGAAATACTAAAAAAGGGGAAGTACTGATACTATCGCATGGATGAACTGGTCACAAAAGGCCACACAATGCATGATTCCATTTACAGGAAATGCCCAGCACAGGCAAATACACAGAGACAGGAAGTAGATTAGTGGTTGCCGGGGTATGGGGAAGGAGGGATTGAGAAGTGACTGCTGACGGTTCCAGGGGTTTTTTTTCGGGGATGAAAATGTTCTAGAACTAGATGAAATGTTCTAGAATTGGATGGTTGCACAACTGTGAATATCCTAAGAACTACTGAACTGAATACTCTAAAATGGTGAATTGTGTGGTATATGAATTATATCTCAATAAAGCTGCCATAAAACCAATCACATGAGGTTTTCAAAAATAAGGTGATAGAAACCTACATATTAAGTACAATATGGGGTGCGATGGGGTAAAATGGTTAACAACTGAACCCAATATTACAGTTATGGAAACTGAGGCTAGCTGAGAAAGAATGACTCACCCAGGCCACATCACTACTCAACCAGAGTGAGCCATACCTAAATCTGCCCAAATCCAGACCCTTGGCCTAACCACCAGGAGACCTGGCTGGAATGAAAGGATATGAGATGGGGTATGCAAGAGGTGTCCACCGCCCAGTGTGGGAGACAGATCTGCAAGGAAATTGGTAGGTGAGGTCAAGGCCCAGCTACCTCTTTGGGGTTCAAAACAGGAAACACCCAACAATGCCTGGGGAATACCAAGGAAGGCTTCCAGGACAGGGTGCCAAGAAAGGAGGCTTCCGAAGGATGAGTAGATTTGTCCAGTCCCGTCTCCAACATCCCTATAGGACCAAAAACCAGGAGGTCTTAGGGAGCTTAAGCTCTGCTACATCCCAGCTGTAGGACCTAGGGCCACAGACAGGTGACCTATCCGAGCCTCAGTTTCTCCATCTGTAAGAGCGGAAGGGGCAGGGTGACAGGCACAGTGCTTTCTAAGGCCTGCTGAATCAAGTGGTTCTCGCTCTTCCTCCCAAGGGCACGGACCTTTGCGTGCTTTCCCACACAATAATAAAGACTGCCAGGTCAGGCTGGCCCCGCCTTGGTGACCCTCCTAGTCCCGGCTTTATGAGGCACCTTCCATCCACCTCATCCTGATAGGCGGAGGTTGCCGGGAGTCGGGATCCTCTGGCCAAAATTCGCCCCACTCCTCCCGTGTGACCTCCAAGTTCACGAGGGTCTCCCTTACCCCATGTTCTCGGCGCGCCCGTCCCAATGGCCCCACTTTTGATATGCCTCGTAACTCCATGACGGCTGCAAGTTAACTTGCACGTGCCCCCCATCTGTCCTGGCGCCCATCTGGGGGTCCCCGCAGCCGGGGAAAGGTCCCAAGATGCGGATGGCGGTGACACGCCGCGCTCCCCCAACTCCCCGCCTTCCTCCACCACACACACACACACACACACACACACACACACGTACACACTGAGCGCCTCCCGGGTGCAGAGTACAAAGCGGGACGCACGGGAATTGGACTGGGTCTCTGCCGCACCACGCGGAAAGCGCTAGGAGCGCCGGCGGGTGGGGATCTTCGAACCAAGCGCCCGCGTTGCCTCCCTGCCTGCACCCAGCGCCGGAGCCCCGGCAGTCGTGCCTGGCCCGGGAGACACCGCGAGGGCCGAGGGCTCGCCAGGGCCCGAGGCCGACACGCGGACGATCCCCGGCCGGTGGCTGCTGCCGAGGCTCCCCGCGTCACCCCAGGGCCACCTACCGTGCGGAGGCGCAGCTAAGCGGCCCGTGCGACCAGCGAGCGACTCCCGGCTCGCCAGCCGCCTGGGCCGGGGTAGGCAGGGGTGGCACCCGCGCGGGGGGCGGGGCCACGGCGCCGTGACGTTGCGCCGGGGCGGGTCCGGGGAAGCCACGCCCACGGCTTCTCCCCCGCTCCCGCCGGCCCGCCTCCATGCTACGCGGTGGGGGGGTGCCCGGGGAGGTGCCCCGGGAGGTGACCCCGACCCCGGAAGCCTTGGTCTGACTGCTGGCTTACTCCCAGCACCAGCGCTTACCGTTTTTCCTCCTGAGGCCGCTCTGTTTAAGAGACGTTCCTGCCCTGGCTGGCGTAGCTCAGTGGATTGAGTGCGGGCTGCGAACCAGGCATCGCAGGTTCGATTCCCAGTCAGGGCACATGCCTAGGTTGCAGGCCATGTCCTCCAGCAACCGCACATTGATGTTTCTCTCTCTCTCTCTCTCTCTCTCTCTCTCCCCCCCCTCCCTCTACCTTCCCTCTCTAAAAATAAATAAATAAAATCTAAAAAAAAAAAAAAAAGAGACGTTCCCTTCTGTCTATAAGCAGCAGTAGAATGATCGCCAAGAAGTGGTGTAACATGAGAAAACTAGAACCTGAGCAGGGTGCATTTACGCTACTGTTAGTATAAAATAAAGGAAAAAGAGGGAGGGAATATTCATATATATTTAAATATATTTAAATATATGACAGGTTCTCAAGGAGGAGATAATTTTCCCCTGCCCCCTTTACCTACAGGGACACTTGGCAATGTCTGAAGACATTTTCAGTTGTCATAATTGGGGGGGGGGGCGCTTGTCGTAGTGTCATCTAGTGGGTAGAGGCCTGGAATGCAGCTAAATGTCTGCGATGAACAGGACAGCCCCATCCAACCTAAAACATAGATTGTTCTGAGTTTCAGAAACCCTGATATACGTGAATAAAATAAAACTTAAGGCCGGTAGATCTCGGCTCAGCCTAATATTTAATGTCTCTGTGCCTCTGCTTCTCCTTCTATAAAATGGGCATATAATAGATCTGTGTGTGCATAAATGCATATGCGCCGAATACTGAAGGAAGGAGGGGAAGGGATGCGGCTTACTTTTCAGTGGAAACCTTTGTCGTTTGTTCTGTTTGAATTTTTAATTTTTATTGTAGGTCTATATTACCTATTTATGATAAATATTAGTAATAGTTACAACCATAGCAACAAACATTTTATATATATACATATATATAAAAATCACCTGCTAAGTTCCAGGCATTACTTTAAATGCTTTATATTTATACATTTAAACCTTTGATAGCCTTGTGCTAGGTCTATTATCATCCCCATCTTACAGCTAAGGAAATCAAGGCATACAGATACTAAGTTGTGAGTTACTCCATAGCTCATACACTGACTCATTCATATGTCCAATAAATAGAGCCTGCCATGCAGAAAGTGCTGGAACTGACAAAACAGAATCCCCTGCCCTCATGGAGTTGGCCATACATAGTCTGGAATCAATAGACCAACATCATCTAGTGTTGATTGTGCACATATTAGAGGTTTCGTATGACTAGCAGCATTGTAGCCCTGCTGGGTGTTTTATAATGTTCCTTTGTGGGTGGAGAAATAGAGATGGAGGGAGGGAAGAGGCCTGGGTAAGGCATTTCCTGGGTACCCTGTGCAGGGCACTGGGAGTCAGCAGGTACCAGGAGGACTAGGGCCCTGTGTCCAAGTGGGGGAAGCTGGGCCCTCCAACAAGCACTGGGAACAGAGTGGGTTAACCTGGTCCAGGAAGGGAGGGCTGGTGGGGTTTATACTGTGCCTTACACTGAGGCCTGAAACATAGATCAGGGTTTACAGAACAGTATGCCAGTGACAGGCACCCAGAGGTGCAAAGTTTCAGCAGGAAGGCCCTTTGTTGCGGGGGGCTTGCATAAATTCAAGAGTAGTCAGGATGTGGGGGGAGGGATGAGAGGATGTCAGAGCGGTCTGCAGGGGCTGGATGCTGCAGGGCTTCCTGGCCTCTGGGGAGGAGTTAGCACTTCATCTTGCAGCGATGGACAGATGGAAGGTGTTGAACAGGGAAAAGACGTGGTTGTCTTTGCTTCCTACAAAGATCCTCTTGGCTGCTGCATGGTGGAGGATAGGCAGGGAGACTGCTTCTGAGGCTGCTGAAACACTCCAGGGAAGGCTGGCTAACTCAGAGCGGGAGCATCCAGTTCCAGAGCTGTTTGGAAGACAGAATTGGCACATCTTTTGCAGGGCTAAGGAAGGGGACCAGAATGATCTTCTGGTGTTTAGGCTGGGCCTTATCCTTTCAGCCCCCTAGCTCAGTGAACCCATTCGGGCCTCAAGCTGGCTGCCTTGAGGAAGCCTAACAGTGCCCCCACAGCATCCTGATGGGACAGACACTGGAATTTGATGTGACGTTGAAGGCAGATGAAAGAGCTCATTCCTGTCTGCTCTCCCACTCTGTAAACAGCTGGACATGGCCTCTACTCTCTTTTTTCCCAACCTGTATCCCCAGCATCCAGACAAACCTGGCACTTGGGAGGTGGTAAGTCAATATTTGTTCAAAGCAGGAAGAATGGCCCTGGCCAGCATGGCTGAGTTGGTTGAGCATGTTGTCCTGCAAACTGAAGGGCTGCTGATTCCATTCCCAGTCAGGGCATATGCCTGGGTTGCAGCCAGTCTCCCACTGGGGTGCATGCAAGAAGCAACCAATTGATGTTTCTCTCCCTCTCTGTCCCTCTCCCTTCCCCTCTCTCTAAAGATAAATACATAAAATCTTTAAAAAAAAAGAAAATGACCACATGAAAAACAAATTTCTAAACAGGAAGAATAAATGTGGCGTAAGACACACGTTGATTCTAAAACTCCTTCCAGCTCTGACATCTGAGAAGATGACACTGATGATGGGCTTGGGCTTGCTATGCTCTAAGCACCTTGTAAGGATTATATTCAAGCTGACCATTTACCCCTTGCTACAACCTGTCATGGTTTTATTGTCACCACTCCCATTTTACAGATGAGGGAACAGAGTTTCCATCAGGCAATCTGACTTGACCTAGAACAACAGCTAGTAAATGTCAGGGCGGAAGTACAAACTTAGTACAGTGATGGAAGCAGGTGTCACAGCCCTGGGCAGGAAGCCAAGGCAGAGAGAGGGTCAGGCGCCCTCCTCCTGATGGAAGGATGGAGGGTTACCACGCCTAGCTGTGTACCCAGGTTTTACAAAGCACTCTGATAAGGGGTATCTGATTCAGGTGACTGGCTGTCATGGCAACACAGCTCTAAAGAGATGCTCACTTGTCTAGAACCTCCTCCGGGCACCCTGGCACTGTGCCTTTTTCCCAAAACTCAGTTGCTGTGTGTCCATCAGCATGTGGTGCTGACACAAAAGGGATCATGCCTCTGGGTTTTCCTCCCCCTCACACAGCCTGCCCCTTGAACACACACTGCTGGCTCTGCGTCCATATCTTAATGCCCAAAAGATTGTGGGTTGCCTCCTGTTGCCATGGACAGCAGATAGTGGCCCATAAACAAGGTGCTGTTTCCCAAAGGCTTGCGACTCAGAAACTCACGAGCTGGGATGCAGCAATGAAACACAGGGACATCCCAGCTCCCCCAGCATTGCATTCTGAAGCCTGTGTTTAGGGCAAATAATGCAGAGTCAAACCAGTGCTGAGGAGCCCCGGAGAAAGTTGTGAGCAGTGTGGCTCCTCGGTCAAGTTCAGCTCCACTGGTCACTTCCAACATCGTGCCCAACTCAAAGTTTCAGTTTTGAGGCAAAAAAAAAAAAAGCGTCATCTTTTAAGCTCTGAAATTCTGCCTTAGGTGGCGAGAGGCTCACATTTCAAGAGGCGTGTTGAACTGGGACCCACAAAGGGAACAACAGGCTCCTGTAGCACTCTCGTGTCTCACTCCCTCCTGGCCTTTCTATGTGTTGTTTTCCTTTACTTGGTTCTTTTCATCTTTGTTGTTTATTTTTTCTTGCAATTTTAGTGACTTCTCTGTGTTTTATTGCATGCTTTGTTTATTCATAAATTTGTCAACAGAAGCTAAATAAATGTGACCACTTTGTTATTTCCTTCCAGTTGTTGTTTGTTTGCCCAATGCATGCGTCATGGGTCAGTGATGCGAACAGGCACATTTTCCCCCTCTGACGCCCTTGAGAAAATAACGATATTGACAACTTGGAGATGAAAGTCATCCAGATCGAGACTATGAATGAATGTAAAGAAGTTTTAGGACTGACTTAACTGATACATTTCTATTATGTTTTCCTTTTATCGAACTTACGAGATGAATACACCAAAAACAAAATTGTTATGTCTAAAGCAGCCCAAAATAGTTTTTCAAACATGTATGGAATACAAATTGTCAGTGATCAGAGAGCAGTTGTGTTTGATCGGAATGGATAGTATTTCTCTTTGTCTTTCTTGAGGCATAAAATCAGGGGGCGTCTTGCCACCAGTGAGGTCTTAGCGCTGAGGAAACACAGACGCTGGGTTGGAGCAGCTCATACTGTACGGCTGGGCTCCTCTACAGCAGAGTTTCAGAGCTGCAGCCACAGGCCTTAGGGACTGAGGATGGAAATCTATGTAGCTTGACTTTGAAATCAAAGAACTGTGGACACTTGGAGATGCATTACAGAATCTGGAAGACCTGTGGAATTTCAGAACTGCAGAATCCCACCATCAGAATCTCGGGGCTGGGTGGCCATTCAAGCTGTCATCTTATAGACAAGAAGAATACTGCCCAGGAAATCGAAGTGATTTGTCCAGCACTGCGGCTCCTAACAGGAGATCAGGGCTAATACGGGTATCTCTTGGTTCCTGCCCAGGAATCCCATCTTCTAGGCCAAGAGAGGACAGCCTTCCTTCTAACACAAGCTGTGGGGCAAATTGGAGGGTGGAGGCGGGGCAGCTAGGGTGGGAGGGGGAGGGAGAATGCCTGGTCCGAATGGAAAGACCTTCTAGGTCAGGTAGTACCTCTACTTCCAAACTCAGCAAAGCCACAGAGCGGTGTCAGGAGGCCCGTCTTGTTTCCCAGTTTCATCTCCTGCCTCACTCAGCATCCCCTTCCCACCTGTTTCGTCTAACCCCACAACCACCGGGCCACAGCTTCCACCTTGGTAAGCTTCGCCGGGGAGGGCCACAAGCACTCCCAACCCCCGTGCCTTTGCCCCCGGTGCTCCTGGGGGCCCAAGGTCAGTGGTTCAAGTTGAGCACAGCACAGGGGGCCAAGCCCACATTGCAGGCATTACAGGTTTATACCAATCATGTCTGGCAGACGGCAGGCGAATGTCTTCAGGAAAAGACATCTTCTATAGCATTAGTGGGTACCCTGCTCTTTGCTCTGCCCGGAATATCCTCTGCCTCCCCCTTCTCCACTACGCAAGCTCCTGCTCCATCCTTCAAGGCCTCCTTCAACTATCCCCCCTTCCTCCACGAAGATAACCATGGAAACACCTCCCCCAGGCTTCCCGCGTGGATTAAAGGTCAATAACATCAATCAATGCTAACTGGTGATACGGGAGTCAATATTGCCTGGTGTACATTTCTAAAAAGTAGGGCATGTACCATTTGCAGTGGGAGAGATGATTCTAGGTGAAATTTGGACCCAGGATTGAATAACACGGAATCAGATACAAGAAAACAATGCTCTTTTCAATCACCTTTGATAAAATCAGGGAGAAAAATCTCAGTTTGGTGCAAGCCTGCCTTTCATCCCTCTGACACTGTTAATCACCCATTTTGTCAAAGAGTGAGCAGATTGCAGGCTTAGAGCCTCCCTCAGGCAGTGGTGTCTGTTGAGAATTCCCTCCTTGGCCTTCTTTAAATTGTATTTATTTATAAGATTGCCTTGTATCTATGGCATATGATGCCGATTTTCCACTTCCTGTAGCGTTACAAAGTCTTATTTACAAATCAAGGCATATAAGTGGAAACTAGTAAGTCTATTTAAATAGAAATGTTAAGTAAATAACAAAACAGGTGTTAAGTCGAGAGGGCGAGAAAACATGAGAATGGCGCATGAGGAAGTAGTTTGAAAACACAGATTTGTTGGGGAGCGCAGTCCTGGAGCCCGACTGTCTGGGTTCAATTCCCCACACAGCGCTGGCTGTGTGACCTTGGGCAAGTCACTCCCCCTCTCCGAGCCTCCATTTCCTCACTTGTTTAAGTGGGGATAATTATAATACCAGCCTCCTTGAGTAGTTCAAAAGAGATACCAAGAGAATGTGTGTAGAGAACTTTGCAGGGCTTGCCATTTTTTTTTTTAAAGATTTTATTTATTTATATTTTTAGAGAGGGAAGGGAGGGAGAAAGAGAGAGAGAGAGAGAGAGAAACATCAATGTGCGGTTGCTGGGGGACATGGCCTGCAACCTAGGCGTGTGCCCTGACTGGGAATCGAACCTGCGATGCCTGGTTCGCAGCCCGCGCTCAATCCACTGAGCTACACCAGCCAGGGCAGGGCTTGCCATTTTTATTATTGTTATTATTATTTGAGACTGGCGAAGTCACATGCCGGCAATGGTGAGGAAACTCCAGGCACACATCTGGTCACAGACTCAGGAGACATTTTGGCTTTAGGAACTTTTATTTGCATGAGAAATATGGGGAAACCGAAGCTGAGGAAGGGGTGAGAGGAGGGACAAGAAGTGGAGCGTGGACTCATTTGGGGGGCTCGGCAGCCAGGACCGGGAAGCAGCCCTCACGGTGCCACTGCCTGTCCCGCAGGCGGCGCACCGCCTGCATCTGGGGCTGGAAGGCCCCCCACTCGTTCCAGTGCCGGAAGTCACCAGGCTCCAGGAGGTACTGGTACCCGCGGTAGCCAGGATACTGATAGCCTACCCAGCTGTGGGGGCGGGGGAAGCAAGAAGAACTGTGTGGAGATGGCTAGCCTCACTGTCCGCCATCCAGACCCCGCCTGGACCAGCCAGTCCTCCATGTCTCCCTACAGCCTCCGCTAGAAAGTGGGGATGGCCGCCTTGCAAGGTCTGGTTCTAATTCGAGCCCCCTCGGATAAGCCTCTGACCTGTCCTCCACTCCAGCAGACCTCCCCAGAAACCGTCCTTCCTCCTCGGGCCTCCTGTGTGGACCGTCTCTTCCTTGGCACTGTTGGACATCACCTCACAGATACGCGTGGGTCTCCCTGCTAGGCTGAGTAAGCCCCCCGGAGACAGGAACTGAGCCTTACTCGTCTCTTCCTCCCCGGTGTGCCTAGCTCCTACCAGGCACTGCTTAGTCCCTTTCTGATGACATCAGTGCAGGGATATGAGCTTCAAGGAAGAAGAAAGGAACAAGAAAAAGGCCAAGGCCCTGACGGTTTTACAGCAGCTCAGTAAGAGTCTGCAGTAGAAACGCAGAGGCCTTGCATTTACCTAGAGGAGATCAGGGGTGTCTGGAATGGTTGGTTGGGGACAGGGGTGGATAAAATGACCTCCTTTGAGCATCTAACCCTCCCCTGTTTTCCCACAGACATGGGATCACAGGGCTCTGTTTAGAACGTTTCAAATACTGAAAGTTCAGAGCTGAAAGAGCCCTTTTACATCAAGGAGTTTCGTGTACCTGTTGTATAAATAGCAACACTGAGGTGCAGAGAGGGGCACGGGGCTCATCCAGGTTTCATAGCAGATCAGTGACAGAGTCGCATCTCTTTGATTACACAGTCTGCTCTCCCAGAAGTCATTCTGCTCATTGCCCCAGGGGCTCTGGATTTCTCTGAATCTCTTTCTCCCCAGAGCCACCCATTCTCAGCTGTCTGCACCAACTCTGCCACCTGCACTCAGTTATTCTTCTAATCCCAATATGGGTTTAGAAGCCCCTATTATCTCCATCTCCCAGCTTTTTAGATGCCGTTGTCAGGTTTGTTTACACCGACTTGTAACTCATCAAAGAATGACTCCGTCTCCCCGAGGAGTAAAGCTCTATTGGTGGAATTTCCGCCACGAGCACTGGCAGAACTAGAAAGAGGCCGTGGCCTTTCCCGTGTTTGATGTTGTATTGTCTAAGAGGCACTGACTCCAGGTCTGTCTGTGCTTGAAGCAGGGGCTGAGCATCTGGCAGGAGGACACTTACGTTCCACTGGAGACCCTCACACTGCCCACGCGGTCACAGAAGCCATAAACCCAGAGACTGGGCACGTCATCCTCCTGGATCTCCATGGTGTTGCCCTTGAAGTTGGCTCCTTCAAACAGGCAGATCTTGTGCTCCTGGGAGTCCTGGGAAAGAAGAGGCCGAGTCAGGCGTGGGAAGTATGAACAGGGCAAAGAGAAGCAACTTAGTTGGGCCTCCTGGATGTGGAAAGTCTGCTCAGGCCACCTCGGGACTCTCTCCCAGGATCTCTGCTATGCAGCCTGGAAGCGTCGCCCTCCCCTGTGAGAACAGCTGCCAGCCCCTACTTCATGGGGTTGTCATGAGGGTTAAATGAATTGATACACATAGAGCACTTAGCACAATGCCTAGCACACCTTCAAAATTTTTAATCATTATTTTTATGACTACGGTCAGGATGCAGAAGCTCAGAGACGTAAGTTCTTAATTAATGTCACACAGCCAGTCAGAGGCAGAACCTTTTAGAGAAGCATTTTATTTCTCCCATCCGATTCGATACCCCTCTCCCCTCCATTCCCTCTGGCTGATTTTTTTTCTTTTTTAATCCTCATCCAATTACATTTTTTTCATTGCTTTTAGAGAGAGAGAGACATCGATGTTAGAAAGAAACATCAATCGGTTGCCTTTTGCACGCACCCCAACTGAGGACCACACCCACAACCTAGGTGTGTCCTGACCCAGAACTGAACCTGCAACCTTTCAGTGTATGGGACGATGCTCCAACCAACTGAGCCACCCGGGCAGGGCCACACACCCAGTCCTCCTCGCTTCAGAAACTTTGCACCCACTGTTCCCTGGAAGGCTTCTCCACCACTCTTGACATGGCTGACTCAGTGTCCCCCCTTCAGGAGCTGTGTCTCTGATCACCCCCCTGAGCACTCCTCCCCCGCAACTTCAGAGTTCCAGTCCCACCCTCCCGCTCTCCTAGCCCGCTCATTGCATGGTCCCTGTGCAGCGCGGACCACAGTGGTTTGTCATAACAGATTGATTTCCATGATAAGGTTTCAATAGCTGCCTCCCACAAAGTCAGGGACCATGCCTGTCCTGTGCAGAGCTGCAGCCGGAGCCTCCCACGGAGCCCAGCAGAAACAGATCAGCCAATAGTGTTCAGACGCATGACTGTAAGTGGAAGATGGTTGGGTTAGAGATCCTTCTAGTTATCCAGAAGAGGGGGCTGGGAAGGAGACAGGGAACTCAGTGCAGAGGCAGCTGGCGATGACCAGGGGCAGAGATAAAGGTGGCCCACAGCAGGATGGAGGCAGAGATAAAGGACTGGTTTAACCAGACCAGTGGCTCTTAGCCCCGCTGCACAATCTACCTGGGGGCATGATGAAGGTAGCAGTGCCTGCATCCTAATCCCAGAGACTTGGATTTCATCAGTCTGGGGAGAGGTTCAAGCATTGGGAATTTTTTCTAATAATATATTTGATTTAAGGAAATATGTCCAAGATACTATACTTTCAATTGGTAACCAATATAACAATATAAATGAGATAGTTTACATTCTTATTTTGCTTTTTCCTATGTCTTCAACGTCTGGCGTGTATGTTACGTGTACAGCATGTATCCCATTGAACTGGCCCAGACGTAACTGTTCAGCAGCCACAGACGCCTGTTCAGCAGCCACCACTGCCCACTGTTCTGAACAGCAAGGCTGTAGGAGCTACTGGAAGTGCCCTGGCTGATGGCCCTTCCAAAAAACTCCCTGGACCTAGATTGCCATTTAAAGACCCTTCCATGATAGAAAGATGCATCTATGCATTCTTACAAAGGGTCCATATAAAGGCTGATCATTCAGCCTCAAATTCTGAGAAAAATGTTGGAAACGATCTGGTTGAACCATACGTTAAGATAAGTCGGGTGGTGCCCAAAGAGCTGGCTGTTGGCCTCACAGGGAGCCACCCATGAAAATTCTTCGGGAAAATTGCATCCGGGGAGGCACAAGTTGGTTACCATGCGAATTGGGTGCTGGTGAGTGAAGACGCGGTTGGTTCATGAGTCATAGTCAACACACTTCTGGAGAAACTGTGAATGGCTTAGGGACAACGCCACCTACCTTGGCTTTGAGTCTTCTTTAAGTCATACTGTTTAACTTAGTTAAATATCATCAAAGGGCTAATTCAGCATATTGCCTTCTCATTGAGAAGTTCCAGGCGCCTTTCTACAACACCCCTCTTCTCAGACACCGCACAGGTTTCCACCTGCAAGCTGGATGTTTTGAATGGACACCTGGATGTTCAAGGCTCTCCAGTAGAGTCTCCTGTGCATCCAGGAATTGGAAACATTCCACACTCGGAATCAAGGAAGGCACTGCAGTTTCTAGCTCCAACCCCTGGGAGGCTGGGTTCCCTCTTGATAGCAGCAGGGAAGGAAACGAATGGGTTTCATGTTTTTCATTTGCCCAGGGCTCTGAAATGGGGCTGGACACATCAGAGATCCCTTAGGACGCTGACGCACAAGAGTCCCCCGTCCTTGGACAACTCACAGGTCTCCACGTCTCCCTGCTCACCATTCCCTCCTTCTTTCCCTTGCTCACTCCCATTTGCTCGCTTGCTGTCAGACCTCAGACTTGCCCTGGCCCTCCCCACCGATGCCCCAGGCCCTGTCCAGGAGCCACTCACCATCCTGACAGGTCGGAAGGACATGAGCCGGTCGCTGCGGTAGCTGCTGGACCAGGTGTCCCAGCGTGGGTACTCGCCCTTCTCCAGGACGAACATCTCCCCGTGGAAGTTGGACTGTTCAAAGGCGACCCAGCTGGATGTGAGAGAGATGGGGAGGGTGAGGAGGGCCGGGAGGGGCAAAGGCAGAAAGGAGAGGAAGTGTTAGCAGAAGCCCCTTGCCCACTTGCAAGGTAGCCCCAAGGCCAGTGGTTCGATTCCAGTCAATGCCACTTACTGGCTTTGTGACCATAAGCAAGTGTCTTATGGAAACCGAGCCTTAATTTCTTCATCTAATACCCCTACTTTCCTGGAGTTGAAGAAGGATTAAACGAGATAATAATATGTATAATTAAGTGAGCAAAAAGTTCCCCCAGATGTAGGATTCGCTCATGATTTGAGTACTAGGAGGACCCGGTGTAAAAGACCACATAAGAAGACATTTTCCTTTGAAACCTGATCACAGCCAGCAGAGTCTCTACTGGGTGCCAATGTGCCCTTAACGTTAATCTCCGTCTTTGTAGCCAAGGAAGAGCTGCCCCCAGCACAGGGCCTCGCGCAGACAACAGTGCGAGGGCGCTGCTCTGTGCTCATCGTGGTCGTTTTGATGGACACCTTTCACTTACCGCAGGAGACACCAGCCTTCCATCTGTGAAAATGATGTGCCGGTTCTTTTAAAACATATTTATTTCTGTTTAAAAGAGTCCTTTTAAGTGAAATGTATTAAATAAAAGTAGTTCTCCAGGTAGAGCGATAAGGGGAAAATTGATACAGGTGATTAAATCATATGTTCAGTAAAGACTGGCAGTCCTGGCCGTGTGGCTCAGCTGGTTAGAGCATCGTCCCCGATACACTGAGGCTGCAGGTTCGATCTCCCGTCAGGGCAGCGGGGCAAATACAAGATCCTACCAATGAATGCATGAATAGGTGGGACAACAAATCAATGTCTCTCTGTCTCTCTCCCTCCCCCTCTCTCTACAAATCAATACAAATCAATACAAAAGACTGGCCTGGCATGCAGAAGACACTCAGTAATTGGTATGCGGGCAGTAGCAGGGAAATGACCGATAATAACGTCCACTTCTCAGATACCTACGAGAATTAAATGTGACCATGTATATGAAGGTATTCGTTCCTCCACACAAACTGACTGCAAGCTTGAAGACAAGTGGGGGCTTTGCCTACTTTTTCCCTTCTGCAGCCTGATTAAGGAAGTGAGGTTGTGTCAAAAGGACCAGGGATTCTGGGGGAGATGGGATGATCCCCATTTCACTGATGAGAAGGCTGAGGCTAAGGGACCCCTTGACCTTTGCTCTTTATGTGTTCTCGGGAACGAAAGAGGACGCTGACATCAGTATCATCTCCCTGGGGGCTGCTGGGACCTTCCTCTACCCATGGAGACAGGGAGACAGGGTGGAGAGTTGGCCACCACCATGGCTGAGACAGAATGCGTCCCAGGAGCCCCCGGTCTTGTCTGAGGAATGAGCCAACCCATACGGGAGTGACAGGATTGAAGACGCAGACTTATCCTCTCAGCATGGAGTTGAATCTGCCTCAGCCCTGCATGGTCTGGAGTAGGTAAGAAAAGGAGGGAGGTATGGACGGACGGAGGAAGGATGGATGGACGGATGGATGGAAGGATGGACGGATGCATGGATGGATGAATTGATAGTTGAATGAATGGGTAGATGAATGGATGAGTAAGTGGGTAGGTGGGTGATGGATACGTGGGTGGATTGATAGATGGGTGGATGAGTGCATTGATGGGTGGACGAATGTATTGATGGATGGACGAATGGCTGCATGATGGGGATGGATGGGTGGAAGGAGTGGTAAGCAGATGGGTGAATAAATGGATGGAGAGTAAATGGATAGGTGGATGAATACATAGGCAGATGGAAAAGGGATCCTGGGAAGATGGTGCCAGGTAGCAGTGAAGGGCATAGACTCTGGAAACAGAGACCTGAGCCCTAATCCCAGCTCATCATTTATTTTCTGTATGAATCTGGGCAAGCCCCTTAAGCTCGTTAAGCCTCAGCGAGAGAGGAAATGACTGCATCTACCTTGTCAGGATGTTGTGAGGGTCTAAAAAAGGAATCTACAAAACAAGTCCAGCACAGAGAAAGCACAATAAATCATATATGTTATGACTGAAGAGCAAGGGAAACTCCCGGAGGGCTGAGCTCAGGGAAAGGCAGACACCGACGTGGTCTTGCCACACTGCCTGCTTCCCGCAGTCACCCTGTCCTCTTCATAGTGCCCAGGGAGGACCTGTTACATGAGCAAGAAATGTTCGATGTTTATTTCAGTGCCTTTTCTCATCTCCTATGGCTCATTTGAGCCATAGGAGCAAGGGGAGAGGTAAGGCAGGAATCTTAATTTACACATCTGGAAACTGAGGCTAGGAGGGGTTGTCACCTGTCTAAGGTCACACAATGGTGGCAGGTTGAGGTCACCTAGGCTTCACACAGGCAGGCCCCTGTGCTGAGGTCACGCCTCTCCTCCCTTCCCCCACCAGCCTCATCCTCTCCGACCCCCCCCCCAAAGATTTCCCTCATCTCTGCTGGTCCAGACACAGACCAGGGGCCCTGGACCACAGACTCTGTTCCCTCCCCATCAGGCACAGCCCTGGGACACGCACTGAAGACCAGCTGTGGCTTTGTTTGAGGAGAAATACTTTGGGTTTGAATCACTGGCACTGAAAAAAGCTTACAAACTCAAACTGGCCACATCCGGCAGCTTCTGTCCCCAGCTGGGCTTTAGGAATGGGGGTGGAGCTGAGGCTGTGTTGACCACACTGGGGGTGGGGGTGGTTGCAGGATATAGAAATATCCTCACCCCCCACCCCCTCACACTCAACCAGGGTGACTCAGCTAAACTCACAGGGCCATGGGGAAGGCTCATAATCATCCCTGTCCCTGCCTTGTTCCGGCGGGCATCCAGGAAGTGCCAGCCCCAAGCTGCATTATCTCCTTCAGGGCTCAGAAGAATTCAGCGGAGAGGAGTGGGGACATCATTTCGGAGATGAGAACACTGAAGCTCAGAGACTGAGCAAGGTCTGGAGGACTTGCATCCACAGCTGTCTGAGCTCCAAGCCCATCTCTGTTCTTTGTACTGCAAAGAGCCCCAGGGTGCTGGACATACAGGCTGACCATACCCCTTAGGGGGGCTTTTGGGCTGGAGAGACAAGCAGCAAAGGGGCCACATGGGTCTTGTCATGTGTCCTCACTTCAGTTCACAAAGCTGAAGCTGGCACAGCCACTGTGTCTAAGGGAAAATTATTCCTGGGGGGTCACTGAGGCCCAGAGAAGTCCAGAAAGTCGGGATAGGCCAGGGAGCACTAAGCATGAACTTGGTCAACTGGTGTTGAACCCAGGTTCTGCCACCTGCCGGTAGGTGACTTTGGCTGAGTGACTTAACCCCTCTGAGCCTCAGTTTGCCCGTCTGTCAAATGGATATAAGAATAGCCCCTCCCTCAAACAGTGCTGTGCAATCTAGGTAAAGCCCTCAGTCTGTGCCTGACACCTAGTGGGTGCTCAACAGATATTTATTGTTACTCTTAGGGTTGCTTAATGCCCAGGAGAGGAGATAGCTGGGAGACACCGGCTCTTTGGTCTCCTGCCCTCGGTGAGGTGCAGGGCTCCTTTTATAGTAGAAGCAGTATTTCTCTAAAGCCCAGAATCATGACCTACTGTCAGTGTGACATTATGATAATCAAATCACCTCCTGAGCCTCAGTCGGCACAAAGACTAGAAACAATACGTGTGTCTCTGCCAGCACAGAGCAGATGCCCCAGTAAACGGTAGCTACTGCTGCTTTACTGTTATTCTACCCTGGCAGCAAGAGAGTTCCTCTCCTGCCTGACACTCACGGTCCAGAGGTGACGATGAGGCTGCGCACTCGGTCGAAGCCGCGGTCCCCCAGGTTCAAGCACTCCCCGGAGAATTCCACCCGATGGCCCTGGAAGTTCTCCTGTTCAAAGACCACCAGCTGGAGGAGAGAAGCCCCGAGTCCGGGGTAGGGTAGGGGCAGAGTGAGTGGAAAGGTGTGCCTCCAAACTGGAGGAAAATGTATTAAGTCCCTCTATGAGTGAAAGCAGGTCAATGTACAGATCCCAGGAGAGTGTGCCATGAGCCACAGTCTGTGAAATGACTCCGTGGTCCCTCCCCCTGCTTCTGAACTTAGTATCTGCACCATTGTTAGGAACTGATGGGTCTCCCTTCCAAGACTTTATCTGTGCTGTTCCTTCTGCCTGGCACGCCCTCTCCGCCACACATCCCCATCCCAGAGCTCATGTTCCCTGTTCTGTTTCAGGCTCAGACATCACCTCCTCCAGGAAGCCTTCTCTGATGCCCTCTCTTTAGGTGTGCTTCGTTGAGTGCCCCCTACTGTGCTCACTCCATCATCAACATGGGTAACACACT
This sequence comes from Tonatia bakeri, assembly GCA_004024845.1. NCBI lineage: Eukaryota > Metazoa > Chordata > Mammalia > Chiroptera > Phyllostomidae > Tonatia > Tonatia bakeri. The sequence continues at coordinate 10,371 of PVIA01010944.1, read as the reverse complement.
ATACAAGTGACTGTCGCACTCTGAAAAACCATACAGCTGCGAAAAGGAATGGCCCCCAGCAATGCGAAACAATATGGATGACCACTGGGGACCTCAGAGTGAGTGAAAAACAAGGAAAAGCCCAGAATGACCACATATGCCATGGTTCAACAAGCTAAAAACACATTAACAACAAATAAATACTTTGAAAGGAATAGCGCCTAAAATGCATTAACACGCAAGCAAAGTGAGTGGTGGACAGACGGAGTAAAGATGGCAGTTACCTTGAGGGGGGAGGAGGGCGGGGGCTGGTGGGGGACACTTCCCTTAGAGGATTTTTTTCTTTACCAAGTCCTAGCTTTTAATATGGGTGGTGGGTTTGTAGGTGCGAGTTAAAAATGAAATAAAAATAAACAATTCAGTGACTCGGTAATAAAAGCCAGCCAGCCTGGACCACAGGAGAGCATGTCAGGGACCAAAGGTGGCGAACCAGTTCTGCGCTGCTGAGGCTGAAACCAACCAACCCAACCCCAGGGGCCTGGATAGACGCCTTTGCTCTCCAGGAGGACTTGCGGCTTGAACTTGGGACAATTTTCAGGAGGGCCGGAGGCCACCCTGCTGTCTATAGAGAACCTCCGGGGACAGGTGTTTCCTGCCGCTGAGCCAGTTCCCTCTCTTCCCTTCTTTTGTTTCTTGCTTTCACAAACTCTAAACACGTGCTCGCTCAGGGCAGAGACTGGCGGGAGGGGGGAGGAGGAAGCGTGGGGTGGAACTCAGTCACCCCACCCCCAGGTCCTTACCCGGTAGCTCCCGGGAGGCAGTTCCCCCACTTTGGCGCTGGGTTTGGGCGTGGATGCTGGGGCCGGGGCGGGGCCGGGGGCGGGGCCTGTGGGCGGAGCCCCTTTCCCCTTGCAATCGGGCCCTGGGTTCACCGCAGCTGTCGTCGAGGTCTTGGCAGGCTGAGACATGGCTCCCACCAGCAAACGCCTGTAAAGGCACCTTTGGCCTAGGTTGATTCAGGGGTGGCACCCCGAAGACTCCTGCCCACTCTCATACCCCCTGTCCCTGTGTTTTTCAAGTGCCTTTCAACTCACTTCTGATTTTCGCCTTCTAAACATAATCCTCGAAGTCTTCTGGCCTGACCTCCCTCCCCGAGCAAGAAGTTCCTGAGTGGGGACCATGTGTCCCTCATATTGCTTCCCCCAGGCCTTTAACCAGGCGTACCTCCCCACCACTCTTGCCCTTCCTTCCACCTGCCGTGTTCAAACTGTACACCGTAGTTTTTCACACCCCTTCTCACACTTCTTTGCTTGTGAAGCTTCAATCTGCCTCACCAGGTTAATAACAGGAAGTCGCTCTTGGGTGCAGGGTAGGTATACAGGGCTCTGCTGGATGGAGTCACCAACCCATCTGTTCTCATCCTAACCCCGTGCTGCAGGTGCTATCTCACCCGCTCTGAGCAGTCTGAGGCCCAGAGAGGGAAGCTGACCTGCCCAAGGCCACACAGCCACTACATGGTAGGACTCCAATTCCAGCTCCAGCAGATGCGCCCAGCAGCAGGGCTATGAAATGCTCTGCTGTCTCCTTATTCTGACGTCTTCACCCTCCGTCCCCAGCACCTGGCTTAGCCTCCGACACGAAGGGGATTCTCATCTAATGTCTGTTCAGAGAGGGAATGGATGCCCCTTCCTGTCTCATTTCCCAGTCAAACTGCGGCCTCGAGTCCTCCGGGAGGGAGTGTGTGGCTGCAGACTCGGGCCTGGGACCAGGGAAGGAAGGGGCTCCCCAGAGGATGTCTTCAGTGCATGTCCGGGTTCTAAAATGAGGATTGTGGCTGTGTAGGCGTTGGGTGGAGAGGACTGTGGCCCGAATTTCAGTGGTTCCTTGTTGTTTTGGGGTCATGGATGCCTTTGAGTGTTTGACAAATGCTTTGTTTTTGTCCCCATGGAGGGGAAAGCCCCCTTTCATTTTAGAGACAATCCCCAGGGATGTGAGAACCCCCTGACAATTCAGATTGAGACCCTGTGGTCCAGTGGATTGCAGAATCCCCCCATCACCCCCCCGCCCCGCCCAGGGAAAGACAGTTGTTACTCTGGGGTGTGCTGCCCGCCGTGGGCAAGCCAGACATCTGGGCCACATCTGTGGCTTCCAGGCTCTTGCCTACTCCCCTGTGTCATTCTGTGAATCAACACTCCCTGGGCTGGTGGCTGGACTCATTTCTGCCTGGAGCTATATTCCTGTTCATTTCTTTCCCACCCCATGCCTGTTTCTCTCTCCTCCAGCATCTTGCTTCCTTTGTATCTCTGCCTAGCCCTCTGTCTGTTCTTTATTACGTATATTCTTCTCCCTCCCTCTCCCCCTCTTCCCCTAATTACCTCCTCTCTCTCACTCTTCTGTGACTGTTCTCTCTGCCTCCCACCTTCCCTGACTCCTCTCTCTTCCCCCCTCCCCTTCAGCTCTCAGAGGCGTGGTGAGTTCCCTCTTACCTGGGCACCTGTAACTTCCTGCTGGAGGACAGGCAGATAGACAGGTGGGTGCTGTGGGTCACTGGGGCCGACCCCCCACTTTATAGTCTGGCAGACACCAGGCCCTATAGTCTGTGGCATAAAGAGGGAGCTGGCTCAGCAGGCCCGGGGCGTGCAGCGGGGGTGGGGGTGGGGGGCCTGAGGCCACCCCCTCCCTGGGTTAGTGCAGAGAGAAGCACTTTCCATTGTGAGCCCAGCACACACATCAGAAACCGAGGTCAGCAGGGACTTCACCCCATCTCTCCCCTGTTGCCTCACTCGGAAACTCCAGCCTAGCGGGGGGGGGGGGCTGTAGGGTCCCCACCGGCTGCCAATTTTGGAGCAGGGGAAAGGGGAGCCCCTGGAAAGCGGGAAACCTGGATTTGAATCCTGTCTCAGCCACTGTGTGCCGTGTGCCTTTCGGCAGGTCTCTGCTCCTCAGGACCTCTGCGACGGCTGGCACAGCGTCCCTGCTGGACGCTGAACGGGAAAGAGGGTGATGATGAGCATCAGAGATGGGGCAATGCTTTGTGAAGGTGCGTGGGGTTGTAATGTCCACAGCGCCACTTACGAGGGCTTGCTGGGTGCTAAGCGCAGCACCAAATATCCCACCCATGTTATCTTGGTCAGTATCTAGGACAGCCCACCTTATTGGCACTTTCATTATACCCATTTCACAGATGACCACAGCTAGGGCACAGAGAGGTCAGAGTCAGGAGTTGGCCCCGGTAGGGAGGCCTGCATGCTTCATTCTCATGATGTCCGACCTTGGCCCTGGCTTGATTTCCTGCTTCTAGACGGAGGGATAGGGTTGAGGGGATCTCTCTGTGCTTCGTGAGTGGACTATTTAATGCACAGGTGGCGAACACAAGGCCTGCAGGCCAAATCTGGCCCTCCATCTTGTTTTATCTGGCCCGACACCTTGTTTCTACTGGGCGGCAGTGCCGAGCTCCTTGCCCCTTGCCCCTAGTTAAGGAATAGTTACATTTATCCAGTCCTAAAATTACACTCAGCCCTTTGAAGGCAACGGTGATGCTGATGTGGCCGCTGGTGAAAATGAGTTTAACACCCCTGGTTTAATGCCTGGGTCCTCTTCCTCAGCTCACATTGGGCCCAGACTCCTCCCCCTGCTTTCTCCTGACCGGCCTATTATAGACCCTTCGTCTGCCCCACCCCATTGTTTGACTCCAGGGACTGAGCTGGGGCTGGGACCATGACTGCTCCTCTTGGAGCTTCCTCTGGGAGGCCCTCAACACCACCACACCCTGTCACCCACAGGCCCCAGCACCTAGCACAGGGCCTGACACAGAGTAGGCACTTTATCAGTTTCAAGGGGTGACTAGATGGTCACAGTGGATCATAATGGAAGGTGGGGTACAGGGGGAGATAGGGGAACCGAGATGGGGAGACAGAAATGGGGACACTGATGGGGAGAAGTGGAGAGTGACAGAGAAAGATGATAGGGACAGAAATACAGAGGGGCAGGGAGGGGACCAGAGAGTGGAGGAGAGAGAGGGGGGCAGACAGAGAGACAGGCTCAATAGAGCAATAGACCCAGAATAATGGAACAGATACCAGAAGTTCTAGCATCCAATTACCTCATTTTACAGATGGAATAAGTCCAGGTAGAATAAATGACTTCAACTAGGTCACATGGTGTGAACTCACAGCAGAGCCAAGGCTGAAGGAACCCAGACGAACTGCTGAGCCAGGTCAGCCTGCAGTCTCACCTCCCCCCGCCGTACCCCAGGTGGGCTTGGGGGAGAGGGGGGGCATGCCCAGGTTCCTGCCTCTTCTGCAGAGATCCAGGGACCCGAATTTCCCTTGGAGTCTAGCTGTGCCTTGAAATCACCATAGCCAGCCCTCTTTTCTGCCCCTCCACCCAGCCCAGCACTCCCTCACATCCCAGGTGTATCCTCAGTCTTTCATCCTGGGCCAAGGCCTGGGGGGCAGGCAGGAACCACAGGATGGGGCGCAGGAGCGGGGCCAAGGCACACGGGTGGTGGGGGGCCACCCACAGGTCTGGGCTTCAAGGCCAGGATGTCTGGGGCAGTGCCCTCTCTCCCGTGGCAATGGGACTGCCTGCCAAAGGGTGGGCACAGAGGTGGGGGATGCCGAGTGGTGACCTGGCTCCTGCAATCCTCACTCTGATGCTGGGGGTCTCCTGGGTCGGTGCTCTTTGCAGACAAGGAAACTGAGGCAGCTTCCTTTCCCCTCTCTCAGCCTGTTGGCTCGTCTGTAAAATGCAATTGGGAAGTCACATCTTTCAAACTCCTGGACCAAAGCTCTTCAAGCTAGGCACTCCTGGTTTTATATGAATTGTGATTTAATAGTAAAAATGGTTATTATTTGCAGTGATGATGACAATGACGATGGTGGCGCAGAATGCCGTTTGCGTGCCCCGTGTGTTCACGTGTACTTCATGTTTCCCCTCATTTCCCCTCGTCTCTTAGGCTGACCTGGTTCACTCTGTTGTATCTGTTTCACACACAAGGAAACTGAGGCTTGGAGAGATTAAGTTAACACGCTGAAGGTTATCCAGCCTGCAAGAGCGGGATGCAAACCCAGGCATCCTGGCTGTTGAGGCTGCATTCTTAGCCTTTCATCCTCAAGGCAACCCTTTATGGAAGCCCTGCCTCTGACGGGGCTGCTTGTAATTTAATCCCCCCAGAGGGACCAATGTCGCCCCTATGTAGGCCAGGGGCTGAGATCAGACATTCTCCAGGTCACCCAGCTGTTCAGAGGCAGCTCTGGATTTCGCCCAGACTGGTCTCTGCCATGCTCTTGCCTACTCTCTGTGAGAAGCCCCTTTCAGGTCAAACCAGAAGGCGCGGGAAGAGGACACACAAAGCAAAGTCTACAAAGCCTGGCTATTTGGCAGGCGTGCTGCACACTGCACGAACGTTCGCACCCATCGGCTCCTTCAGTCTGCCCGCACAGCCACTGGCGCTCCTTTGTGGGCTTTACGGGCCCTGTGAGCCTGCGCCAGGTACCTTTCCTGCCTGGCTCCCTTTACTCCTTCTGGGTTTCTGAACTCCTGCTCAGTCAGGCTCTTTCTCATGCACATACCCCAAGTTCCCACCTCTGCACTTTTGCTTAGAAAAGCATTTCCTTCCATTTCACGTTCTACAAATCCTTCTCACCCTTCACAGTCTATTTTTAAATGCCACCTCCTACAGGAAGCCTACCCCGATTGCCCCTGCTGGAAGAAGTAGGGTAAGAAGGGGGAAAGGTATAGGCATTTGCTGAATGTTATGCCAGTTGCGTGACATAACATCACGACGCCTCAGTGATATGGTTAATTTTTGTCCCATTTTATAGGCAGAAACTGAGGAGTAATGACCCGCTGCAGGTCACACTGCTAGGAAGGACCTGGTTTTTGGACTCCTTGTCCAGTGCTCATTCTCCTGCTCCAGTCAGGGAGTCCCATGGAGCTGGTTAGGGCTGACCTTCCTCCTCTGGCCTTCTTTGTGGATGATCCCACAGGGAGGCCGCCCACCCCTCTCTCTCCCAGCTGAAGCCAGTGGTGCTGACACCTCCCCGCTGGGGCTTCAGCCGGGGTGGCCTTTTGTTCATCCTGCTCACTTGCTGAGTCGGGGCTTTGTCTCCCGGAGGCCCTCTCCCCTCCCTGCCTATAAGAGCCTGACCTCGCCTGGTCCCGGGTCTGGCTTGTTCTCTGGGTCCGTCCCCATCCTCGGTGAGTCCCAGGCTTGGAGTAGGGGTGGGATCCGAACTCGGAGGGAGTATCCTGGGAGGCAGGGGAGCCCAGGTCCCTGATCCTGGGAACATCACTGTGTCATCCTGCATGGCTTCCTTATCCTAACCCAGGCTAGGCGCTGGACATCAAGACTTGTACCTGCTATCCTCACTTAAAAACGGAATTATTCTCGTAGTCCTGTTGTTTTGATCTCCACCAGAGCGGGTGAGTTTTGAGATGGTGACAGGGAGGAAGCAAAGCAAGTGGGAAGGGCAGGACAGGGACAGACCAACGCCGGCCTTGCCCCTAGCCCAGGTGCGTCTGGACCCCCCCTGGATCCCTATCTTGCTCCATCTAGATGTCAGCGTCAAGGGAGAGTGCAGAGTCAGGGCTAAGGTCGCCGTGTTGTTCTCTCCTGCAGGAAGGCGGCGACATGACCCTGCAGTGCACCAAGGCGGCGGGCCACTGGAAGGTAGGAAGAGGCGTGCGAGGTGCCTGGGAAGTGGGGGGCACGGGTCAAACCCGGGTCCAGGACATCCCCCACCTCCACCTCCGTGGAATCCCCACCTCGCAGTTGTGAGGGCCCATTTCACAGAGGAAGGGATCTGTGTTGAAAGAGGGGAAGGAACTTGGCCAAGGTCACACACAGGGATTTGAATTGAGCTTGGGTCTTCTGGTCCCCAGATTTAACCATTACACTCTCTGGTGGAGATGGCAAACTGGTGATTGCACAGTCTTTCGGCATTATTTTGCTGGCCTCCTCTGTGCATTAAAAAAAACCCCTTAAATTTGTTATCCCCTTTTAAAAATCTGAAGGGTCCAGGCACAGTGACTGTCTTCAGAAATCGGGAAGTTGGCCCACACCCCCACATGACAAGGCACTGTGCAGATGCCACCTGTTTATGCTGGGCCAGCGCGCTCCTTACCAGTCTGGCTACTGGAGGCACCCGAGTTTGCAATCCCCACTTTATCTGTCCCGCCTCATCCTGAGTCCTGGGGTGAACCCCTAACCCCTCCCCCACCTCCAGGACTGTGGTGTGGGTCTCACCTTTTCTGTCTGTCCTAGATTGTGGTGTGGGACGAGGAGGACTTCCAGGGCCGGCGGCATGAGTTCACCACGGAGTGCCCCAGCGTGCTGGAACTTAGCTTTGAGACTGTGCGGTCTTTGAAAGTGCTGAGTGGAGCGTGAGTCCGGGGGAATCTGTGCCGGGGTCGGGGAGACAGCAGGGGATCTAGAGAGGGGTGCCGGCACCTTTAGATGTTTTAGGCCCTATCTTCCCAGGCTGTAACTTCCGGTGGGTCGGAAGTGCCGGGGAGCAAGTGGAACGGCGGTGTAAGGTTATGTAGGTTGTGCACCACCCACACGTAGGGGGCGCCATTCACACAGATTCTGCTCACTGGGTGAGAGGACACTGCAGAGGCTGACCTTGAGAATGGAGCGCCGGGACTGAAACATCCCACTTAGGCATCAATCTAAAAGCAACATCACTTACCCAAAATGGAAGGGAACCATTAAAATATAGGGAAAAAAAAAAGGTATTCATTTTTAGTTGAACATTGCTGCTTGACCGAGACTCTGAGCAGGAGATACGTCTTTTTTTTTTTTTTTGTTATTGTTGTTGTTTTTTGATTGGTGAGATGCACAGAGGTGTTAAGGAGACACCGATACCACCCTGAGACTCCCTAGGTCAGCGCAGTGCAGGCGCACTTGCCACAGTGATGGAAATACTGCGCCTCCGCACTGTCGGTTTTGGAACCACGAGCCCCATAGGGCCACGGAGGGCTTGAGATGTAGCTAGTGTGACTAAAGACCTGAAGCTTTGATTTAATTTAATTTATTTAAGTTTACATTTGATTGGCGCCATGTGGCTAATGGCTACTGTATGGATCAGAAGCTTCTAGAAGGTTGGACAGTAGATTGAAAGGAGAACAGTGTTCTCTCCGTGTGCGGGGTCGTGTCGCACTGTGCCTGTGAGTGCCGCCGAAGGTCATTTTGAGTGGTATTTATGCCTCTCGCACCAAGGTGAACACCTTCCAGCTTCTGCTTTGTGCAGGTGGGAAACTGGGGCTCAGGTGGGGACAGTGACCTGTCCAGGGACACGTCCAGCAGGCCAGCAGACTGGGCCAGAAAGGAGACCACAAGCTCAGGTAGACCAGACAGTATATTACATATGCAGACAGCAAGGGCAAGGTCAGCATGGTGTCAGCCTCCTGTGTCCCTTGTCCCATAGGATGGCACCACCACCACAACAGGGGCCATCTGACAGCAAGAAGGCTGGGCCCCCTGCTGCTAAGGGCAGGGGGGGGCACTGTATGCTTCAGCTGTCCCATTCTCCTGGGAAGCAGGGAGGTGGCTCAGCACCACCTATGGAAGGGAGATGGGTGACACCTGGCACATGGCAGCTCCTTGCAAGGCTGCTCATCTTCCCATGTCCTCAGAGGATCACGTGGAACCCCTTCAAGGCTCACGTTAGCCTGGGATCAAGCCTTGCCCACATGGCCTAGAGGGACACATGCAAGGCTGTCACACAGCGGCATGGAGCACTTCCTTCCCCGTGGAACACCCAGCGAGTCAGTGGGCCACTAGGTCTGAACTTGGTTTCTGCACCTCGGTGCAACTGACAATCGGAGCTGGATAATTCTGTTTGGATGGGGGCTGTCCTGTGCTTTGAAGGAGGTTTAGCAGTATCTCTGGCCTCTATCCACTAAATGCCATTTGCAAACACCCTGTCCTCTCTCCTCCCAATATCTCGACGAAAAACATCTGCAGACTTGGTTGAAAGCCTCCCTGGGGGGCAGAGTCCCCCCTGCATGATAACCACTGGTCTCGAACAATGGGCGAGGGGTCTCATCTCTTGTCTCCTATGCTCCCGCCCTCTGTCCGCAGGTGGGTGGGCTTCGAGCACGCTGGCTTCCAAGGGCAGCAGTATGTGCTGGAGCGGGGCGAGTACCCACGCTGGGACGCCTGGAGCGGCAACACGGCCTACCCCGCCCAGCGGCTCACCTCCTTCCGGCCCGTGGCCTGCGCCGTGAGTCCAGCCGCGCCTCCTCCCAGGGAGGCCTGAGCCCCTCCGTGGGGGCTTGGGAACTGGATGCCCCAGGGTTCGATGTCTCATGTCGCTTCTTCAAGCTGCGGGGCATGGCAGTCGCCCCCTCCTCCCCAAGCCTCTTTTTTTTAAATCATGAAATGGGGCCCTAGCGCTCATATTGTGGGGAAGAAGAATGTTCAGCATCTGGGCAAACCCGCCGCAAACATCCCACCCATTACCACTTCGGTTACAATGGGAGCAGAGTTAAGACATGCAGGAGACACATGGGTGCTGTACGCCCCCTTTTTATGACGCAGGGGGAGGGGGAGGAACTGGCTCCCGGCGAGGGCGGGGCAAGGCAGGGAGGCAGGGTTCTAGCTCCTGCTCCTGATTCTGGATAGGTGTTCCCGATTTTATATTTGAGCTGCTGTTTGTGAACTGTGGGTGGAGGTGGACATTATTATTCCCATCTTACAGATAGAAAAAAAACATCGAGGCTCTGAAAGGTGTATTATCTCTTCCTTCAGCAACGACTTTTATTGATTTAAAACCACATAAGGCGTACATATTTATCATCTAAAATTCAGGAAAAACTCTGACATAGCAGAATAAGAAAATAAAAATCACTCATCCCCACACCTCTGAGATAGCATCCCACTGTTTATAGCACCAGAGATTTCAATATCTATTTCTAGATCTGTGTAGCTACACACATATCACTTTGTTATAAAATTAAATCATAACAAACCAGAGGCCTGGAAACCAGTGTTTCTCACTGGGTGAATCTGTCACAACGGTCCTCCCGGGAGATTAAATCTAATTTGTAGCACCCCTACATTTATTCGAGCTCCGTAGAATTCCATTCCGTGAGCAGGATCATTTGTTCATTCATTCTGCAAGCGGCCCAGGTCTCGTGCTGACCGGGGACGCATGGTGGACCCTGACAGATGCAAACCCGCTTCCCTTAGTCCTCAGAAACAGGCCTGAAAAGCAGGTATGGTTAGTTCCATTTCAGAGACATGTGTAAGCTCAGTCAGCCGGTAAGTGGAGAGCAGGATTGGAACCCAGATCTCTACATCTTCCTCTAAGTCACAACGCAATAGGCCAATTTACCTCCTGATTCCTATTGTTGGAGAGTCAAGGTGAAATTCTCCCCTCCCCT
>PVIA01010943.1:0-48096 GCA_004024845.1 Tonatia bakeri | reverse complement strand
CCAAGGCACATCATAATTACATTAGCCAAAGTAAAAATGAAGGAGAGAATCCTAGAAGCAGCAAGAGACAAGGAGACAGTAACATACAAAGGAGTTCCCATCAGACTGTCAGCTGATTTCTCAAAAGAGACCTTACAGGCAAGAAGGGGCTGGCAAGAAGTATTCCAAGTCATGAAAAGCAAGGACCTACATCCCAGATTGCTCTATCCAGCAAAGCTTTCATTTAGAATGGAAGGGCTGGTAAAGTGCTTCTCAGACAAGGCAAAGTTTAAAGAGTTCATCATCACCAAGCCCTTATTATATGAAATGTTAAAGGGACTTACCTAAGAAAAAGAAGATTAAAAATATGAACAGTTAAAAAAAAGTCATCAAATGGAGGGTTAGCAACAGGGAAGTAGGAGGAGGAGGGAGGGGGAAAAGATACAGAGAATAAGTAGCATAGACAGTAGGTAGAAAATAGACAGGGGGAGGGTAAGAATAGTATGGGAAATGTAGACACTAAAGAACTTATGACACATGGACATGAACTAAAGGGGGGAATGAGGGTGGGAGGGGATGGGCAGGGTGGTGGGGAGTGAAGGGGGAAAATGGGCCACCTGTAATAGCATAATCAAGAAAATAAAGAATTTTTAAAAATTAAATTTTATTTTCCATTTTCAAGTCACTGGGTCTTGTTTGCTCGTCCATCCGTCACTTGGAGAGGTGAGTCGAGAGCCGGCTCACTTGCTCAGAAGGTAATTCCAGCCCGGGGAGCAGGATGCCTACCTCTTCCCAGCAAAGCAGCCCCCCTGCGCCCCCCACCAGCCACCTTCCCACCTTCCTACCTTCCTCACTGGGGCCTCGCAGGAGGGAGCAGGCAGGCTTCAGGGATGCATTTCTCAATTTGTTCCCACGAACAATCCGTGCATTAATTCAGCCAAGTACCCACTGCTTACATACATTCTGCCCGTCCGTCCTCTGGAAATGTGGGTTTGGTCCTCTTTGTCTGCAGTATTGTGGGCAGTGTAAGTCCTTCTCGTGGCTTTTCCGGGAAACTTCAGTGGGAAAGTAGGCGATAGTCTCAGCTCCCCTGGACAAACACCGTGAGGGGCATGAAGTCCCACCACTAATCGTTCCCCCAAAGCACTCCAGATGTAGCTGTCCCTTCCTTCCTGGATGAATGCTGCCCTTTCCTCTATGAGTCTGTTGTGGTTTCAATGCTCACTGTCCTCCTCGTCCCCTGGCCCCCGCTGACCACACAGTGTGGATGATGTCCCTTGTTGCTGAGGGATGTGGTAGAGTGTGAACGGTGCCTCCCTGCCCCCAGCATGCTCGGGCATCACTTCCTGTAGTAAAGGCGTGATGCGGGCTCCGGCGGGACCCCTGGGGCCCTAACTGGCAAATGGGGCTGGCCTCTGGGCGGTGGTGCCAGCGTCGGCCAGGGACTGGCCCACACGTCTCATTCTCCGTTCTCAGTGCCTTTCCCAACTCCCTCTGCTTCAGTACAGCACTCCAGCCTCCAGGCCCACCAATGGATCCGCTGACGAAGGGGTCCTGCGGGGGTCAGGTCGCACACTCCCTTCTCTGGAAGGCAAAGTCGTCTCTCTCCTTTGGCATCCAGTCCCTGCAGCCATGGCCGGCGAAAGACCCTGAAGTAGAGTCCCAGGTCAACCTGTAAGTAAGTAACAGAAATATCTGTTTGGGCTCATGTTCCCCGTAACCTAGAATCCCTTATTGCCCAGGAAGAAGATTCCCTTTGGTGGGGAGCGTAGGGAGGGAGGAGTAGATACTGAGTTGGGAGATTTCATTTTTGTTCTTAATGATGTCTCATTCAGGTACTTATTTGTTGTACTCAGCAATATTTATTGAGCACCTACTCAGCCAGGCTCCCCCATAGTGAACAAAATAGATTCAGTGCTTGTCGTTAGGGAGTTTACAGCTCATGGAACAGGGAGCCATTGATCAAGTAATGGCACAGAGAGATGCTAACTGCTGGGCGATAACTAATGGGTGATAAGTGCTATGAAATGCGTTGCCTTGATTCAGTGAAGATTTGCAGAATGCCTTCTATGTGCCAGCAACATACTGGGGATATAAGGAAATAAGAGATTTCCTTAACCTTGAATAGCAAATAGTATCTAGAGGGAGGAAATATCCAATAGTATTCAGAAGTGGTAATAACTATCCTATAACTCATATGTTCATAGATGCTAAGTCCCATAGGGTGGTGACTGTGTTTTCCTGTTTGCTCCCCAATCCCCAGGGTTTGGTTGTGGTGGCAGTAATGTTTGTTGGATGAATGAATGAGTAAGTGATTGAAGAAGGTAGTACAAGGCAGGGTGCGTAGGTTTCCAGGGGAATCAAAGGCAACGACGAAGCGCCTTAAAAACAGGTGAGATGCTTCATCCATTCAATGCAAGGAATATTTACTGATGCTCAGGGTACCCAGTGCTTCTGTGGAGCTAATTCCTAGCCAGGGGCATGGAGCAAGATCACCTGTGGGGCTTAAGAAACAACTTATGCCCAGAGATTCTGATTCAGTGGCTCTGGAGTGGCTAAAAGAGGGCTGTTCAGGACCCTTCTCCAGGAGCTTACAGCCTTTGCAGAGAGGCACAGTCACCAGGTAACTCCAGGGCGGCCAGAGACGAATACACACCCGGTGTGGCAGGAGTAAGAAAGCTGCGGGAGCATGGGGGAGAAGAGGGTAGCAGCCGAGCTTAGCCAGGCAGGAGGAGCGAAGAAGGCCACTGGAAACAGAGGGAACTGCAGAGCTAAGGGAACGGTCAGACCGCTGAGATTGTGTCCCGGCCACGTTGGCAGGCATTAAAGCAGCGGTTCTCAGCCCCGGCTGCATGTGAGAACCATCCTGGGATCTTTAAAAACATACGGAAGCCTGCACCCCACCCCCGCCCCCAGGATTCCGAGGTTTAGGGTTGACACAAATACCAATGTTTTGGAAAGCTCCCAGGTGGTTCTCACGTGCAGCAGATGTTGAGAAAGGCTGCTTTAAAAAACGTGTCCACACACCAGTCAATACAGAATATTGATGGAGCACCATATATGCCCAGCTACGAGGTCTGAACTTTGTATCGTAGGCAATGGGGAGCCATTGGTTGCTTTTGGATGTTAAGAGATAATGCAGTTTGAGGTAGGCAAGGTTCACAGAGACTGGGTACATTTATATCACTGGCTCAGTCTAGTGGATTCTTGCAGGGAAACCAAAGAGTCACTGCCGACTTTTCAGAGCCACCACCACACATTCCACAAATGGCCCCTGAAGTCCGTTTCTGAGCATGTGGGAATTGAATGTTTCCTTGATTTGAAACTGAAATCTAAAATTTCAGTGAATACTGAATTTTCTGAGCAAAAGGGTCTCATTTTTTGGAGGCTGCTGGTAACCAGAGTCCTGGGCAGCCCTGGCGCGCCGCAGGGGAGGAAAGGGACGCTGAGGCTCCATCTGCCAACGGTGGGGTGGGGAGAAGAGTCCCTCTGTCTTCTTCCCCACACCAGGCTGAGGTACAGTCCTCACAGTAGTGAGGCAGGCACCGCCTTTTAGCTATAAACTACCGACCCCACAATGTGTTGTGTGGGTGAGGCTGTCAAAGGGGCGGGCAGAACTGCGGAAGAGCCTATGAGCAGCAAGGAAGCAGCCTGTGCTGTTGTCTTCTGGGTCCTATTGGTGAACCTGGCTAGGGGCGGGGCCAAGCCCTGGTGATAGGCGGCCTCAGGGCTAGCGAGGCTGTCAGGGGATTGAGTCGGTAGGGGTCTTGAAACTGATTCTGTCAAAAGGCAGATAGATGTTGGGTTCTCAGGAAAACATGCTAGAAAGATGAGTCTTTAAAAACTTCCGGTCTGTGCGCCACTCATTCATTAACTCGTTCATTCAACAAACATTTATTGATTACTTGCATACCAGGTACTTGCGCAAACATCCTAAACATGTTTACTCATTTAGTCTTCATACACACACGCACACGCACACACAACCCGAGATGAAGTAGCTACTGTTAGCTTCATTTTACAGATAAGGAAGCTGGGGGACCAGAAGATTTAGAGACATATCCAGGATGCACAGCGGGTAAGTGACAGTTGTAAGGGCTTCCAACCTAGGTCTTGCTGACTCAAATGCCCACAACCTAACCTCACTGTGCTTAGCTGTGCAATGAGGGGCAAAGTGTTTATGGGATGACAGTGTCTGCAGGGCGTTGTGGTACTGTCCAGTGATGAGTACCACACTGGACACCAGTCAAGCTGACCAGGCACAAAGTTGAGCCTTGTACCAAGAACTGTGGTGATACAAAGACCTACTCTCTGCCAGAAAAGGTGTCTGGTATCTATTAAACCGTTTACTGAGCACGTGTGTGTTGTGCTGAGCCTCGTGCTAGGCGCTGGGGATGCAAAGAAAACATCTCTTTCCAGACTAAGTGGGGGATTAAGAAAGTGCTGTTACCTAGGGCATTCTAAGGAGATTCTGGGCAGAGGGAAGACTTGGAGGATAGGAAGCTTCCCAGGCGGAGGTGGACATATGTGCATGTGTGCAGAGGCCAGCAGCACTGAAGCACTTTGGGTGTTAAGGGAACCATGAATAGTCTGGTTTGGCCGGCACTCCCTGGGGAGTGGTGAGCAGTGAGTCTGGGAAGGCAGACGGAAGCCAATTCACTGGGGAGTGGGAGGGCTTGACTGCCCTGCTGAGAAGTGTGATCTGACTCTCTAGGGCCGGGCAGAGCATGATCAGAGTTGCCCACTGGAAAGGTACCTGGTGTCTGTGGGCAGCTGGACTGCAGTATCGAGGCTGGTGGCCAGGAGACCTGTCAAAGTGGGCAGGTAAGAGATACTAAGTAGGGGCAATGAGGCTGATTTAAGACACATTTAAGAGGAAGATTAGAGTGTACCAGGGAAACTTACAGATGGTGGAATGTGGAAGGTGAACCACGGAGTTTGACTCTGGCAACTGGAAGGTTGGTCTTGCCATTAATAAGAGGACCCTGAGAAAAGACAGCACAGAATCCAAGATGGAATAAGACAAGTTCATTGGATAAATGCCGTCAGCTGCCAGAGGGGTCCCACCACATCTCTGGGGACAGAGGGCACTTAGGAAAGGATGTTTTGGAGAGAGTAATGCAAAATGGGCCTTGACAAGGGAGTAGCTCCTTCCTTTCCTTCTTTGCTTTCTCATGAGTAGATTTTATGAGGCAGAGACAGGGGAGCAGGATGTCCCAGATGGCCTACCCCGGTTTGCCCGGTTCCTGTGTGGTAGGAGGAGGTCTGGAAAGTAGGACTGAGGGACATACTGTGAGAGATGTTGTGCTTCATCCTTGGGACACTGCTTTTGAATGGATTTTGAGACAGGCATGGGATGGTTTGAGCTCTGATTTTTAAAAGTTAATTTCACAGCTATGCACAGTAGGGAGGCCAGGAGACCAATGAATAAATGGACGGGGGAGGGGCTTGTTCATTGTAAGTGACAGGAAACCAACTCAAGGTAGCATAAGACAAAAAAGGAGCATGTATGGGGTCCTATAATCAAACTAAGGAAAGGGACAGATCCGAAGCCTCAAATGCTGTGGTCAGCCCGTTTTCCTCTCACTCCTACCACTCCCCATCATGTAGCCCTGCTTCCAAAAGCCTTGAAAGAGCTAGTTTGCTCCTGAGTAAAGGGCCACTTTATTTTAAAACACAGTACGGGAAAGCAGGCTTTTTCATTTACTGTTCAGGGAAAACCTACTTCCCGGTCCTCATGTTTCCATGAAGAAACTTCTGCTTCCCTCCTGTGGGGGAAAGGTTGGCTGGCTGCCCTGTCCCCTCCCTTCTGGCCTCCCTCGCTTTTTCAGGATCTGATTTCCCACAGAGCTGTGTGTCATATCCTGTCCCGTTCCCATGTGGAAAAGCACACCTGAGTCTTCCAGAGTCAGGTGCGGAGGCCCGTCTGCCCCAGTCTCCCCTGTTGGAGATTGACAGTGGAGACTGACACAGCAAATACCCTGGCAACCAGGCGTGTACCCCTCCACAGAGCAGACTCTCCCATGGGGGGCTGTTCCCAGGCTGTGCAGCGGGGAGAGTAGGGGTAGGAAGCCTGTTTGGCTGTTGGGCTCCATTTTCTAATGAAACTCTGGCAGTGAGGAAATTGGAATTTTTATTTCCATTTACCTCATTCCTGTCACTAATTTCCGACTGATTACACACAGAGATGGGAGCATTTTGATTTATTGATGAGCTTGCAAAGCTCTAGCAACGGTGAGACAGGGGTGGGTGCTCTGTATGGGTCTGGTTAGGACAGGTTGCTTTGGTTTGATTGGTTTCGAGTCTCTATCTGGCATGTGGAAAAGGCTTGCTAGATACATTTGTTGGTGCAAGTTAAGGGTAATAGAGCAGAGATGCCAGTCAGAAGGCTTCTGCACCAATGAAAGTCTGGGCTGAAGCAGAGAAAGTGGAAATGGAAAGAAGGAGCAAGGGACTAGAGACATTGTGGGATTCTGTGCATGTTCTCAGGGCCACATGGCATGGTGGAGGCTGTGCGTCGCAGCCTGGGAGTCATTTACCCAGGGAACTGTATACCTAAAATGCTATGCCGCCATAAGAAAAAATACAGGAGCTCTTTGGTACTGGTTCGGAAAGATCACCGAGACACATGAGGTGAGAAAATATCAAGCACGAGGGGCAGAGTCGTGCACGGTTTGCTGCTGTTCATGTAAAGAAAGGGGGGAGGGATGTACATCCCTCTTTCTTTGGAAATGCCTCCAGCAGCCCCGGGAGGTAACGCAATAATAAGCCGGGCTGACGATGGGGAGAAGAAGTGCGGGGTTGAGTGCGCAGGAGAGGGGGCTTTGCCCATACAGCCTTGTAGTTTTGAACCAAGCAGATGTGTTATCTCTTCAAAGAATGAAATACACGTGCACAGATACAAACCTACAACTTTTGCAAGCAACGCCATGCGGGGAGCAGTATCAGGGCCTAGTGACTGATCAGATGCTGGGCGTGAGAGAGGACGGAGGTGACTCTGGGCTTGGTGCCTTGGGTGGCACAGCCGAGGCAGTGAGTGGGATTTGGGCCAGGGTATGCGTTGGGGCTGCCGGAATGCCCAGGGAGTATGCCCAGCAGTGGGGAGTCGGAATCTGTGGTGGGAGAGAAAGAGCCAAGTTGGAGATACGGTCTAGAGAGTCGTTGGCGCGGAGGCTCAGGAACGGTGAGGTCCCCAGGGAGGGAGGTGGCCTGAGTGAAGGGAGGAGAATGCAGATCTTCGTCCTTCCAGGGTGTCGGGCAGTTACAGCACGTGCTGGGCAGGAGAATGGGCTCGCTCTGAGGGGCATCCTGGCCCTGCGCCGGGAAGGAAGCTGCAGATGCCCTGCTCCCCCCTGAGCTCGAGCTCACCGTCCCCTGCAGGGGCAGCTGCTAAAAGCAATAATTTTTCCTCAAGGAGGTTATGCCATTACTAAGAATGGAATTCCTTTGGCGATTCCAGTTTTCTATTCTTTCAAATGTTACAGTCCTCACGGGCCGACAACCCATTTTTGGTGCTCGCCTCATCTCAAAGTGCAGAACACCATGAGGACACACTATAAATAGTGGCTGGATGTTATTATTCTTTTAATCGTTGCTTTTAAGGGACAAGATGAAATAGTTTAGGCTCCCCTGCCCTAAATGGACGTCCGCCAACACTCATTTCTGTAAACCCCACTTCGGCTGTGGAAGCAGGCTGGTGGTTTTCTTGCCACCTCCTCTGGAAATAGATGTGCTCAGTGAAAATTCTCTCGCCTCTACATTTCTGTACGTTTGGCTTATCCATTTTGCTTTCTTTGAAGAATGCCCCTCCCCCCTCCCACACTGCTCTCCCTCCCCCATAGTTTCATTTTCTGAGACTATCTCAGAATCAGAGTAGCTTAGTGAAGTAAAAATTTTAGAAAATCTTTCGAATACAGTGTTTGACCTGAAAAGCACAGCATAAGCTGCTTTGCTTGTAACTACATGCTCTGAATGCGCCTGGAAGAAAACAGGACAGATAAGCTTGGAATGGGTCCAAACTGGTCCAGAAAATTATAATGCGATGCAGAGATTCTTTAAAAATTAGCCTGGGCCTTCTCCCTCTCCTAGGTTACCTCAAGGTGAAATCCAGTCAGTTCTACACCATTTATTTTTATGTTTGAGGCTAAGAATTTTTCATCTATTAGTATCAGCTCTGAAGGAGATCAGAATATGCCACCTGAAAGTATGCCACTTTGGCCTAAGGACGATCTCCAGCTGAAGGCAATTGAGAAAAAGCAGACACAGGAAGACATCTCTGAACTTCCTCTCTCTGCCTAAAAGCAGGGCAGAAACTTCCTTTTGTAAAGCCTGCCCCTCCTCCCTCCTGTACCAGGAGGAGGAGAACAAACACCACTATCAACAGGGAAGGCAGGGAGATGAGTCTTCATGCAGAAACTTTACTGACTAACCCTCCGAGGCCAGCAGCTGCCCCCGCAGTTCACCTGCCCGTGATTTCCCACTCCCGGGAGCCCCGACCCCTTTCCTAGTGTGTCATCACCACTCCACAGTTTATCACCCTTTGTTAGAACGGTATGCGAGCGCCTGCATCTGCGTCCACCTGCCTCTTTAGGTTTGCTTTTCAGGGGACCCCTGGTGGCCATCAAATGAAAAAGAAAGCTTGTGTGCCTTTTCTCCTGTTAGCCTGTCTTTAGTCTGTTTAATTCATGAGCCCCAGTCTTAGAACCTAACAGGGTGGAGGGAAAGTCTTTCCTCCCCAACAGCTAAGTTCCTAAAATGAGAAAATCTCAGTAACAGCAAATCCTGGCTTGCCCCTAATGTCCCCAAAGAGCCTCTTCTTCTCTCCCTTGTGCTGTTCGCCCAGTGCACATGCGTCTTCTTCCTAACGAGAGGCGTGGCTGCACGACCTCTGTCTGTTCGAATAGCTATCGTGCTCAACTAGACACCATGCCAAGTGCTTCATATGCAATTTTTTCATCAAAACCAATAGCCCTATGAAGAAGTTGCCATCGTCATCTGTATTTGTTGAATAAGTTAGCTAATTACGCCCCATGTTACAGCGACAGACCTGATGACTTGTGAAAGAGCTGTTTCTTGCCTAAGACCAGGCAGCGACTGGTGGTGGGTTAGGCCAGGCTAAGTAAACATCAGACCACACTTATGCCCCTGTGACTCCTATACACGTATAGATATTACTTTATCAAAGTTCAGGGCCAGGTTCTGTATTTTCTCTGGATGGCATTTAAAAATACGTATTTTGTTGGGCTGTAATTTACATGCAATAATTTGCAAGGGTCTTAAGTATAGAGTTGGGTAAGTTTGCTACTTGCTGCTGATTCACTTTCTAGAGTTACGGTGTCAACCAGTTGCCCTTAATCATATTACATATTTTCTAAAAGGCGCCAATCACTAGGCACAGCAAACGTAAGCTTCATCAGGAGCTCACGGCCAGGGAATGGTGTCATCATTTGTTTATCGAGGTGGTTCCCACAGCGTTTCTTTGTTTGCTGGTTTTACTGGCGCTGTACTAACCTCTGAGATGAATTTTTGGAGCTTAACCTCAGGCGGCGTTCACAGGGTTTTCATGCCTGCTTAAAGGCAGATTCCATGAACACGCAGCCACGCCAGCAGAACTGTGAGCCCCTGGGGTGCCTCTCCAGGCCGGGTCCTAGAGGAAGTTGCACAGCAGTCCCTGGGTTTGTCCTGCCCATTCTCCGGGCGCCCACACAGCGTGGCTCACTCCACCCTCCCGTGTCGCTCTTGACTCCTGTGAAGAAGAAAACCCTTAGGGGTCATGATGACTTTCCCCAAATATTTATGTGAAGAGCTGTCCTGTAGAAGTGATCTTAACTTGTTTTGTACAGGCTGGCTGCCTTTCATCCACCCATCTATCCACCCATCTGCCATTGCACAAAATCCCACTAAGAGGTAACTGTGCCAAGCATTGCGTTAGGTGGTAAGAATTTTGCATTAGATTAAACCAATAAGGCACCCACCACAGCAGAGCTTATTATATCCTAGTGGGGGAGGCAGAGGCCAATCAAATGCCGTCCTTGTCATCTCTAGTCTGGGAGAGGGGGTGGGTCTGGGAAGAAGGAGTGTGGGGGGAGCATTCTAGGTCCTAAGATGAGAAGGAGCTCAGCAAGCTGAAGGAAAAGAGGGCTGGAGTGCTGAGTGGCAGGGGAGGGCGGGCCAGACTAGACAGGGGGCCGGGGGTGTGGAAGCGATGATGGAGGCGTTAAAAATGAAAGGGTGAAAATGTAGAACCAGCTGGTGGAAATTAAGGTGTGATAGATTTCAACTCAATATAGAAAAACACTGTTTACCCGGAAGAATGGAGGGCTTTGGGACATCATGTGTTTGTTATCCCTGATGGTATGTAAGTAGAGACTGGAGAGCTGGTCTTCCAGTATCCGATAGAGGATACACAATCACAGATGATGGGCGGGACACCAGATGGTCCTTAAGCTTCTGGACCTGGAAGTCTCCACCACCCTCAGCTCCGATGATGCGGGGGCAGGAGGACAGGCAAGGCTGTGCCAGAGTCTGGGTGTGAAACGTTGAGGGTCTGTCAGACCGAGGGACTGGGATGGGTAATGCGGGAGGTGATCGCGGATGCTATTTCGTGGTTGACTGTAGATCTCGAAAGTCAGGGAGAAGTCAAAGGCGATTCCATGGCTGAGAGCCTATGAAAATCCTCGTGCGCCAACAGAAATGGGACCAGGTTATTGGATGAGTTTCGGAAAAAACATACTGAGCTGCTGGTGCTTCTGGGAGAATTAGGGAAGGTGATGGAGTCTGGTTAACGCAGAGGAGTGTATGTGAGCGTGTCGGTGATGTTGCTGCTGTGTGAGTAAGTAAACCCTTCAGAGGACAGACCCTCAGGAGCACCTCAAGTCTGGGAACAGAAGAGAAAGGACAAGCCCGTGAGGGAGACAGAGATGAGACACATTCCTGGAACTCTGCAGAGGAGATACTTCTGTGGGCATACAGTGGGCAGGGCACAGATCTGCCAGCATTTCTCAGAATCAGTTTTAGAATTTGTTTTTGTTCAAACTATGAGCGCGCCCTGACCAGTGTGGCCCAGTTGGTTGGATGTAGTCCCACAAAGCATAAGGTCACCAGTTCGGTCCTTGGTCTGGGCACATGCCTGGGCTGCAGGTTTGGTCCCTGGTCAGGGTGGGTACTAGAGGCAACCAGTCGATGTTTCTCTCCCTTTCTTTCCCACTCCCTTCCACTCTCTTGTAAAACAAAAACAAAACAAAACAAAACAAAAAACTAAAAGGAAACACTACAATGCTTAGGTTTCACTCCTGAAGATTCTGATTGAGGAGGGCAAGGTGAAAACTGTGCATTTGCATATTTAGATGAAAACTTTAAAACTTTTGCAAGGAATGATAGGAGACTACCTTTATGCCATCATGATGGTGAAGGATTTTTTAACTCAGAAAAACAAAGATCATTCAAGGAAAAGACTGGAAATATCTACATTAGAATTTTAAATTTTCTACATGATAAAAGATATCAGGAAAACAGCTTAAAAAAAGAAAAACACTCTCTGGAAGAAGACATCTGTAATTTGTTAACTGAAAAAGCGTTGACATTCAGAATATATGAATTATTCCTGCAAATCAATTAAGAGAAGACCAGCAACCTACAAAAAGGGGCACAGGATTTGGGGTGGGCAAGTCACAGAAATGGTAGCTCAGATGGTTGACAAGCCCAGGAAAAGAGGTTCAAGCTATTGAGGTATCAGGGGGATGCAAATTACAAACACAACTCCGCCAGACACCATTTTTTATCCTTCAGACGGACAAAAACCAATTTCTGACAATCCCAAGTGTCGGCTAGGATGTGGAACAAACAGCATTCACACACTGCTGAAGGGAGAGGAAGCTGGGACGCCGCACATCCTCGTTAGCATCATCGATAGGTTTGTGGAGCTGCAGGGAGGCAACATGTAGCACAACCAGGTTTCCGACAGGCTAACTGATACAAACAAGAGTGAAGTTCCTCCAGCACCTCATCAGCGTTGTAACAAAACAACACTGAACAAAACATGTTAGCCGAGGACCTGCTGTCCTCACTTTGGAAAGCACATTTGGCAACATGTAGCAAAATAAAGACATGCATATCAAGATCCAGCAGTCTCCCTCCTGGGCGTGGATCTAGGGAAGTGATCACCCCTGGGTCCAGGGAGACGTGTCAGAGGGTGTTCATTTCAGCACTGTTTGAAAATTGGAAACAACCGAGATGCCCATCAATGGGGGAGGGAGGACCACCTGGGTGTCGATGCGGCAGGGTGCGGCCGTGTTAAGGGAGCACGGTAGAGCTGCAAGTATTGACACACCCAATCTCAGAAACAAACTGTTTAGCCAGAGAAGCTAGTCACAGGAAGAAGTGTGCGGTATGGTGTTCTTTTGTGTAAAATTTTACAACATTCCAAATAATGCCATTTATTTTTTTAAGATTTTATTTATTTATTTTTAGACAGAATGGGGGGTGGGAGAAAGAGAAGGAGAGAAACATCAGTGTGTGGCTACCTCTCATGAGCCCCACACTGAGGACCTGGCCTGCAACCTGGGCTTGTGCCCTGACTGGGAATTGAACCAGCAACCTTTTGGTTTGCAGGCCTGCGCTCAATCCACTGAGCTACACCATCTAAGGGATATATATTGTTTTGAGTAAGTATACAGTCAGTACAAATATAGAAACGTAAGCAGGAAGTATAAACTAAATTATTTGGTAGTTTCAGGGTAGGGGAGAGGTACAGAGGAGTTTCAAGTCTGTCTATAATGTCCATTATGTTACTCTTTTTCCTCCTTGAAATATTTCATAATAAAATAAATAGAGAAGAAATCCAGGTGATCCCAATACAAGCTGGGTTCAGAACCAAGGTCTAGATTCCCGTGTGCATATGAATCCTTGGGAGGAATGTTAAAATGCTGATTCTGTTCAGTAGGTCTCGGGTGGAGAGCTCAGGTCCTAGGCCCACACTCAGCAGCAAGGGTCAGAGTGACCTTGATGTTCTCTAGGATTCTTGCTGCCAGGGGGACAGTTCAGAAACACCTACTCTGGGTAACATGCTTCCTTCAGAGTCTGGGTGCAGTTGGAGGCAGAACGTGTGAATCAATCTCAGTGGGGAAATTTTGGGAACCTCGGGAGAGAGGCTCCGGAAGGATTTCCCCAAAGAAGTAAAACTCACAGGTGGTGGGAGGTATGCACCAGCATATGTCATCTGCTGATTTTTCTCCCTTAAATAAATTTCTGCTTAACCCTTTGTGGCCATGCATGTGTAAGGCTCTGTGGGCAGTGCTTCCCCTACCAAATCATGCTCAGAGCTGGAAATCCCTCCAGTCTTGACCTTACAGGAGGGGAGAAGCCAAGGTCACTGGAGAGGGTGCAGTGGGGAGCAGAGGTGCAGATGCTACACTTTGCAGGAGTCAGTTTGTGGATCCGGGTTCCCAGGTTTCTGGAGGGCGGGCCTTGAGCCGAGAGAGCATGACCGAGTGACCGAGCTCCCAGGCGTCTGCCCTGGGCCCCCAGAGGCTGCAGGCTCTACTTACTCAGGGGGTGAAAGAGGCCGGTTGACCATTTACTGGGTTGCTCCGCACAGGTGTGCTTTGCTTGCACAGTCTTTTTCCCCGGGGAGTCCCGTGTGCTCTGCCCTTTCCCACCGCACCACGCATGCTCACAGCAGGGACCACACTCCTCAGGCTGAGCGCCTGATACCCACGCGTGCCCAGTAGCTGCTTACTGGATGAGTGAAAGGGCTTTGGCTCAGAGACAGTTTGTTGAATGAAACCTTTCATTTTGAGAGAACCATGGATTCATATGCAATTGTAAGAAATGGAACAGAGAGACCCCCGTCCCTTCTACCCAGCTTCCTCCAATGGTAACATCATCGACACAGCCCCTTGGTGTGAGACATCCCCTTTTATGTCCCACGTTGTCACACTTGTAAGTTCATCCATCCACCATCACAGACAAGACACAGTCCCACCTCCCCTCCCCCACCTCCCTGTCCCCTCAATAATTCGGTCATTTCAGGAAGGTCATATAAACGGGGTCATACGGACATAAGCTTTTAGGATTGGCCTTTTTCACTCAGTGTCATTCCCTGGAGATTTACCCAAGTTGTTGCCGGTATCAGTAGTTAGTTCCTTGAAATTGCTGAGTTACATTCTGTGGTGTGGCTGCACCACAGTTTAACTGGTCTCCCTTTAAAGGATACCTGGGCCTTTTCCAGTTTGGGGGCACTATGAATAACACTGCTGTGAACATGTGTGTCAGGCTTTTGTGACTACACATCTTCATTTCTCTGGGATACATGCCTGAGAACACCATCCCTGGGTCACGAGGCGACGACGTGTTCAAGTGTATAAGAAACCACCCAGTGTCTTCCATAGAGGCTTCGCTGACTGTTTCACATTCCCACCTAGGTCCTCGCCAGCATTCACTGTGGTTGCTGTGTTTTTTTTGGGAGAGAGAATTGCAAAGGCACTGGTGGGGACCATGACTGAAAGGAGCCTTGCAGTGAGTCACTGCCAGACTTACTTAATTGTAGAAAACCAGGCAAGCTCCTGGGACGCACACCATGGTCAGAAACCTAGTAGACACGTAAATACAGCGGGAGGACCACGTGCCAGACTGTCTGAGAAAGGAGGATTAGAAAGAGAAAGATGACCCAGTAATGACGAGAGTCACATCAAATGTCCCTGTGGTTTGTCGGAATATCTAATGGCAGAGGGGGCAGGGGTGGTGGGAGAGGTCGCAGACAGCAGCCCGCCCGCATTCAAGTAGAGCGAAAGCAAGCAGAGGTATCAGTTGTGTGTGACTTACTCACTCAACAAGTACCTGTTAAGTGGCCTGCTTCGAGGCACAGGGTGTGGTGGTGACAGGAGAGGCAGGGGCCCCGACAGAGTCCCCAGCCCTCGTCTGGTGGCTGCTGTGTGGCAGGTGTTGCCCTCAGCACCTTGTGATACCTTTCAGTCCTCCCACAGAGACGGGCGCTCCTTTCTGCCCACGTGACAGAGAAGGACACGGGCTCAGCGAGAAGTGACCTTCCCGGGCTCACAGAGCTGGTGTGCCCGGAACCCAAAGGTGGCCCATCTGACTGCACCATGGCCTCGGAGCTCATACGGGGCAACTGGGGTGGGGGTCTGGAGCAGGAGGCAGGGGCTCCAAGCACCTGAGACCCTTCCCCTCTGGGAAGCTTCCCATTTACTTCCTAGCCTCTCAAATCTGTTGTCCTAAATCTCCTCAAAAGGGGTCAGAGAACCTTCCATTTCATCATTAGAAACCACCGGTGTCTCTGGTGTAATTGACATCTTTGCTCTTCTGTGTCACCTCCAGAAGGAAAGACGATGGGTCTCCGTTACGCAATCAGCTATTCTAGAACCTGCTGCTAGAAGGTTCTGGGCTCCCTGTAAGCCTAAGTCTGCAGTCTGGCACATGTTTTACCTTCTCCGTCCCTCACATAGGGGATCCCTTCCGTCTGTCTATTACTGCTATGTGCTTAGCAAGGGGGCTGCCTGATGTTTCTCAGATTCTCTGCTGGCCCAGGAAGAGCCCCATTCTTGCTGTTGGCTTTAACTCTTCCAGCAGGACGGGACATGACTGAGGCCTGGATTGGCAGGGTCTGGCCAGTCCTTAGGGCCAGTTGTTAGCCTTAGGGCTGATCTCTGGGCGAGCTGATTAAGGACTGGTGTTGAGTTCAGCTTCCTTCTTTCTCCTTACTCAGTTTCCATGACTTTGCCTCTTTAAAGGGTGTTGTCCTGCTTTCCAGGAACCAACTTATATAATGGCCATTTTCCAGGCTCTGCTTGGAGCTGGAAATCTTTGCTTTCATCCTGGGCCCTGTTTAGAGATTTCACTTGAAGGCTTTCAGCTCTGTCCATGCTTGTGGAGTGTGATCCAGCACCCTCATGCATTAATTTGCTAAAACAGAGGCGTTTATATTTAAAACCTAGATCACATTGCATGTGAGAAACTTGAACTCTCTGGTGCAGTTTTGGACGTGCCTTGTTCTGGTGAAAATCCTCTCTGTCCCGGGAATTTTCCCGGTGAAGCCAGACTGCTCGGTCAACACTTTAGGAAGGAGAGGCTGGCCGAGCTGTGGTGCTGCCCCCAGAGGCCTGCGGCTGGGCCCCGGGTCTCCCTTTCTACTGCGGGGGGCAAAGAAGTCATCTTTTTAAAAACTCTTTTAAACATCAGTAATCATCCTCCTGGCTGGTATGGCTCAGTGGATTGAGTGCCAGCCTGCGAACTAAAGGGTTGCTGGTTCAATTCCCACTCAGGACACATGCCTGGGCTGCAGGCCAGGTCCCCAGTAAGGGGCACGTGAGAGGCAACCACACATTGATGTTTCTCTCCCTCTCTTTCTCTCTTCCTTCTCCTCTCTCTAAAAAAAAAGTCATTTCTCATTCATATTGTAGCCCAATGGGGGTAGTTCTAGTTGGGATCTTCTATGGGGTCATTTAGAGCCCCAGGCTCATCCTTGGCTCCTTCCTCTTGGTCCTCACAACCCTCCCCATTCAGCTAGCAGCTGAGCAAAGATTCATGGGAAATTGGATGGGCTAGGTCTGGAGGAGGTGCCCATCACTTCTGCCCACATTTCATTGGCCAGACGCTTACTGTTTGGGGTCCAGAAGCAGAGTGATTTCTCAAGCCTAGGAGGCCCTTTGTCTCTGAACCCTCTCCATTCTCCACTGTCTTTGCTCAACACCCATCCAGCTCTGGCCCCAGGCTCGTCTCCTCCTTGTCAGAAACCCTTGCTGTGGTCAGCAGGGCGGAGCTAGCGCACAGCATCCCTCTGACCTGCCCAGGCCCTTTCCTAGAGAGGCAGGCCCAGAGGCACAGGCCCATCTTCTGCATTACTGCAGGAGTGAATTTACCACTTGTTTTCCTATTTTATAATGTTGATCTCCCTCTTCCAGCTGCCAGTTTCCGCGTTGGCTGCTGCCTGCCCACTAAGCCTGAGCCGTGTGTTGTAGGTTGTTGCTGTAGTGGCACCCCACTGCCGGGTACCGACCTCTGCATTAGGTCAGGGCACACAGCGGCTTCACAGGCAAACCCAAGCTCTATGTGCTTAACTCACTCGTCAGCGTTCATCCCTCACTTGCACCACGTCCCAGAACAGATGTTCTCGGGAGTGTGAGCTTCTACTCGGCCATTCAGACACCCAGGTTTTTCCATGTCAAAGCTCTGCGTTTCTGTGGGTCCTTATAGTCCTCTACACCTGCTGGCCCTGGGGAAGGAGAGGAAAGGACCCCCAAGGGATGTGCCCAGCATTGCTTCTGCCCGTGTTCACTTGGCCAGCTCATAGTCATAGAGCCACACTTACTGCAGGAGGGGTCAGGAAATGCAGTCCAAGCCACAAGGCCGAGAGGAAAGGAAGACAGGCGTGGCGTGCCCCTGGTAGCATCTGCCTCTGGGGCTGGGACCGGCTGGACTGAGGGAATAACGACCAGGGACCTATCAGCGAGAAAGTCAACAGGCAGCCTGCCTTGGTGCTCATGAGGGTGCTAACACATGGTAGCTAGTAAGATCTAAGTATGTGCAAATATCTTCATTAATGCAACCGACGTTTACCACGCGTCCACTCTGTGCCAGGCAGTGGGCCAGACTGGAGACCTGAAGGAGAGCAAAGCTCCTCTCGGAGCTCTAGGGGATCCCCTCTCATCACCCCGTTGTGCTGGAGCTCTAGGGGATCCCCTCTCATCACCCCGTTGTGCTGGAAGGTGAGGGGCCAGAGCACCTGGGGAGGGAGAAGGAGAGTGGGGAGGGTTTTTAAACACGGCTGCTCCGAGTGCTTCCAACAGCCCTAGAAGCACACTCCCTGTGGTCCTGCCTGGCTCCTGCCATCAGCAATGTGCTGGATGACAGACAGTGAGGGGGAGGAGAGGGCGCTGAGAGCAGAGGTTCTGTTCATATATGTCCTGGATTATTCCTAGGATGTTGTTTTCCCTCTCTGAGGCTGCTCCGTGATGCAGAGTTGCATCCTTTCTGTGTTTGTCTCTGGCTGTGGGCAAAGCTAGGGAGCTGGTGCTGGGTCTACAACTGGACCCCCGCCCCCAAGTGGTCCTGAGGGCACACGGGGCGGGGCCCAGAGCTCAGCATCCTGCTCTTTTCAGTCGCTGGCCCTTCCTGTTAGAAGCTGCTGCTGGTGTTGACTGCATAGTGGACCCAGTGAAAACCGAGGAGGTTGCCGAGATCCGGGCACGCAGAGCTTTCGGTCAGCAGCCGTTGAGCTGTGCTCTGTTCCCTGTCTCTGTCCAAGTGCCTGGGCACTCCTCCCTCTGGAGCCCACTCTCCCCGCAGCTGAGGGTGGCCAGGAGGGATCTTGCACCTGCTGCGTAGGGCAGTGGCCACATTCTCCAGCAGGGTTTTCAAAATGAGCCAAGAAGATGGGCACAGAGGACACGTTTAACACGGCCCAGAATAGACCATGGAGGGGAGTTTTTGCATCTCTTTCAGAGTTTTTTGGGTTTGTTTTTTTTTTTTGGTAGAAAATCATGTCACTAGGAGCAGGAAGGTAATACCTAGGACGCCCTCGCAAGCCACCTTCGTTAATTTGTTGCACATTTTCAGCTAAGGAAGTGAGAACGACAAAAGGTTAAATTTCTCACATGAAATTAATTCAGCCATCTCTGTGCAATGGTGGAAGCAGAATGCCATTAGGCTCTCTAATCTCATTTCTCTCATGCTGTCTTTCTTGGAGCCTATCAGATAGGGTTCTGGCAGCGAGGCAGTTCCGTGGATGCAAAGCCTCAGGCTCGGTCTCTTTCCGAAACGTGCCAAGGGGGCTGTAATGTAGAAAATGTAGCCTACCTTTTAAGGAAGGATGAAAAGGTATTAACTGCACCTTTGTTTGCATGTCAGATCCCAGATGTTTTGGCTGTCTTAAACATGTGATTCCTGTGTCATTTTAGTGTCTGTGTTTTATGAGAGTTATTTGCATGACGTATTAGAACGAAACTTACTAAAACTGCTTGTATTCGCGGATCTCTGGCGGTTTCCTGGGTACGGTTTGGGGTCCTAACTAGTCGATGAGATACGTGTCTTTTGACTGTGGAACTATGTACTCGAGATGCAAATGCAGGGGCAATTTTGCCTGGGTTTTAATTGCTCTGCTTCAATAATGCATGTGATTGCTCTTACCTGATTTAAGTCATTTTTGAGGGGAAGGGGGTGGGGAAGTATTTGCTACTGCTATGTAAAAAGCTAAACATCCTTGGAAATTGGATATTCAGATTTTTTTATTTGTTAGCCCTGATGTTTTTCATGTTGTCATAAACTAGAGAGGGGTGGGGCCTTCCTGGGTTTTGAAGATTTTTTTTCCTCCTATATAAAGTTTTATTCCTCCTATATAGCATCAAATAAGGGTGCTATTTTTATGGGGAATATTCAGGACAAACAGCCTCTCTTAAATGAAAGATCACTGCAAGCTTTGTCCCTCGCCTCAAGTATGCTGCTGGGCTCCTCTCCCCTTTGCTTATACGGAAATGAAATTATAAACCACCAGTAGCCTTGGAAACTTCAATCGATTCCAGATGACTAAATATTTAATTCAGCCACTGCCGAGACTTCCAGGCATGACTCGGGGGTTTTTCTTTTTCCCGAGGGCTCCCGAGAGCCGGCTGTGCAATGGCTGCCGAGGCCGGAGCCTGTGGCCAGGAGGCTCCCCTGCAGTGAGGAGCTGGGGCCGGCCTGCTCCATCCACAGCAGCCCTTTTTGCAAACGGTAGTGGATTTTTGCAGAAGGTTTGTGGCCAGATCACTATGTATAATACTGATGAAGCATTTTTGTTCCAGCTCTGTCTCGGAAGACCTAGGCTGTAGACGAGGGGATTTCAGTAGGAAGCATTATGGATCTGTGGAGCTGGTAAGTTGACACTGTGGCTCGGTGGTGGTGGTGGCTTCGGGTGTGTGTCGAGGAGGCTCGCCGGGCTTCAGACGCGCTGCTGCGTGTTTACTGCCAGAGCGGGCGAGGGTGTGGAGGGACCGGCTGTGAGCTGACGGCTGTCAGAAGACTAGAGCAGTCCGACCCCCTTCTCTCGTTTCCATCCTCACGTACTTTTGACCTGTCTTTCAGGTGGTTAAGAGCGTGCTGTGGCTCAGTATTTTCATCTGTTATTGATATGGATAATTTTTAAGTGGTTTATGAATTAGGAAAGCCTTTGGTTTTTATATGATCTTGTTCCTAAAAGTTTATAAATCTAGCTTTAGAGGTTTAAATGTTACTGACATACATATTCTGATTTTTTTTTTGTACCTTTGCTCTCTGGATATGTGATAAGAGTTAGGATATTATGAGTTTTCTTTATTTTCTCACTAAAAGTATATTTTTTGGACTAGATAAATGACTGTAATAGATGATTGGTATGTGGAATGAAAATGCCCACATTTTTCTTAATGAGAGACATCGGGGTTCAAGTTACGGTTTTAAAACAGTATGCTTTCTTCCTACAAGAGACATAATGAAGGCATATAAGAGCCTCAATTCTTTTTAAAGACAGAATTGTGATTTTTTTTCTCCCCAACTGCATGGAAATTTGAACACATTTTCGGGGACATGTGCTCATAAAATTCTCTTTATTATTATTTAACGTTATTAAAAACATTACATTTATTATTTCTATTTACCAAAAAAAAGTGTTGATCGGATCCATGTGCATGGTGCCCAGTCATCCTCATTCACATCAGCTGCATTCCTACAGGGCTTCAGTGGCAGGAAAAGGGGCTCTGGCCTTGAACCCCAGTGGCACGCTACTTGAATTCAAGCATGCACTATAGGCTTGATTGTGTGTCTGCCCCGGGGGTGAATATTCTTGAAAATATAAAACAAGTAAAAGATGTGGCCCTTGTCCTGAAGGTGCTCACTGCCCTCCGGCTGGGTTGAACAGGGTGCACAGACCAACTAAGGAATGACGTAGTCACACAAAAGACACTGATGGACTCAGCCGGTGCCAGTCCTGTGTCAGACACCAGGCCACCGAGACTGCCACGGCCCCCGAAGGTGCGTGTGCAGAACCCCGACTCGGGGTGGCAGCTGGTCAACACGGGGGTCTGCAGAAGGAACACCTGGTGGGTGGGGTAGTAAAGTGGGTGTAATAATTTATAGTTTTAATTTGAACATTTCGTTTAAAGTGCCATATGGTGTGCTTGAGTGTGATATCGTTATGCTACAGAATTACATGCTTATGATTTTGTCATAAAAAAGAGGTGTTATTTGTGCCGGCCCCTGTATTTTGAGAGGTCTACAGCAGGACAAGGGGGGTTGAGAAAAAGGAGACAGCAGCCCCTTCCCACCAGGGATCTTGGGGACGCGACCTGGAAGGCCTCAAGGAGCTCGAAGGATGGGGGTTAGTGGCAAGGAATATAAGACAGAAGACATTTGCCAGCGTCATAACTTTTGGCAGTGGTGTGTTCGAAGGACATTGAGCGAATGTCTCTGCCCAGCAGAGAGTGTAAGGTGGCAGAGCTTAATGGTTAGAAAGCAAGGAGACTCTGGCATCAGAAAGGCCGGAGTTCCCATACCAGCTTCCTCCCTTACTGTCTCTGTGAACCTCCCTGGACCTCGATGGTGCTTAAGAACTTGTGTTCCGAAATCACTCTTGTTTCATCATTTACCGGCGGTGTGATCTTGGACTTCTTTTGGCCTCAGTTTTCTCATCTGTGAAACGGGGGTGTTGACACGATCTACTGTGTGGAGTTGTTAGAGGATTAAATGGGGTAATTAATGCACAGAAGCATAGTCCAGGTGAACTAGCTGTGCTAGTAAAGATGAAATTCAGTACCAAAAGTAGAACCCGGCTCTCAGGTAAGACTTTGAACCTGATCTAATAGGTAGTGTGTGGTTCCAGTGAACAGTGAGAGTGGGGTGGGGAGAGACAGCACACAATGAAAGGCGGACCCTCGTAGGCATGTGGGAGTCACGGAGTGGCAGACTGTGGGGGCGGGGGGTTCTCAGAGCAGCGGTTTCAGACTGAAAACACACATCAGAAGCACCCGGAGAATCTATTAAAGCAGATGGCTGGACCCCTCCCCAGAGTTTCCGATGCGGGAGGTCTGGGGTTCACGCAGAATGTGCATTTCCACCGAGTTCCCAGGTGATG
This sequence comes from Tonatia bakeri, assembly GCA_004024845.1. Classification (NCBI taxonomy): domain Eukaryota; kingdom Metazoa; phylum Chordata; class Mammalia; order Chiroptera; family Phyllostomidae; genus Tonatia; species Tonatia bakeri. The sequence continues at coordinate 26,021 of PVIA01010943.1, read as the reverse complement.
TTGAGGCTGCTGTTCCCAGGGCCGCCCCGAAGAGCCTGCCTTCGAAGGATCTCAGACTGGTCATGTGCTACCCCGATGTCCTCCTGGCCGTTTGCTCGGGTGTTTACTCTGGGGCCATGAGCGCGCGCGTGCTCGCGTGTGTGTGTGTGTGTGTGAGTGTGTGCGAGTGATCGACCTTTTAAAACACTGCAAGGGGAATTTTAAACACATGTCTACATTCCAGGTATAATTTCACCACCTTGCATGAGTGTTTTCGTCTCCTTTCCGCACCTCCCCATCTGTGTAGCTACACATGCCTTTTCTACATGGTTGTAATCAAATTATATATTTCATTTTGCACTCCTCTCTTCTCATCAGCTCTATTTTGTCAGTGTCTTCTTCTTGCTATTTGTTTTCACTCAGCGCTGTCATTCTCATTGGCACATGACAGCCCAACGTGGTAACAAACAATTCTCTTTGTCACGGTTTCCCTCCTTTTGTAAAATCAGGTCGTTTTCAGTTTTCCCGTTTTAGAAACGGCACGCAGTGGTGTTTGGGATGGTTGAGAAAAATGGCATTAAGCCAAGTCCCATTTTTGCTATTTAAGGTTTTAGGGAAGGAGAGGGATCTCTCACCTACGAACCACAGAGATTACTAAATTAAAACCCGTGTTAAGTGTTCTTGTGCTTATAAGAAGGTGAATTTACTTTTCTTGTTCCTGGCTTGATGAATATGCTTGGGAACCCAATAAGTCTTGGGCATCCTGGAACTCAAACGCTGTAGGGGGCACCCGGGGTTCTGTACAACTGAAATTTTAGCATATACTTCCCCTGACCTTGAACAAGTGAGGAGGAAGTCCTTGTGAAGAGCTGAGCTTGGCCATTCAAGTCAGTGATGAGGGCCACTGTGCGGCTTTGGTTTACCTCAGGTGTAAATTTGGTGAGAGCGTGGATGCTCAGCTCTCTGCAGCCTCATGGGACAGGTCCCCAGGCCCCATTCAGTGACTGTTTGTTGATGGCCTGCCACCAGGCGTTGGGCACCGTGCCAGGCACTGAGACAGGAGGAAGTTGTTCCGCTCTCAAAGGTCTTGTGTCGTCTGGCTTTAGGGACCAATCGCCTCAAACTTTGAGTCCTCCGGCTGCCACTTAACTGGATCCCAGCCGTGTTCCCGGCCTTAACCAGGGACCGTTCCACTACAAGGGCCAGAGATCCACCCAGTCCAGCTCCAGGGTAAAGTGCTGAGCCGACAGGAAGTGCAGGAGGCAGCTGGGCACGTGCGACTGTGAAGCCACCCGGAAGCTCCTCTCTGCTGCTCTCCGGCCCCTGCGGCTTCTAGGCTTCACTTTCTGTCTGTGTCTGCCGCTTTCCCCTCTCTGCAGACAGGGCTTGCCCCAACGCCATTCCCCTGGCCCTGCCGTGCCTTCCGGCAGCGCAGCTGTCTTCGTGGTTTTTTTTAATCGCGGGAAAGCACACCCAACCTGAGATTCGCCGTGTCTGAGTGTACATGTCCGGGGCGTGAAGCACACACAGTGCTGTGCGGCTACCCTCACTGTCCGCTTTCAGAGCAGTTTTCGTCGCCCCAACAAATGGTCCCCACGCCCCAATCTCTCCACACCCCCTCCTCCCCAGCCCCTGATAACCTCTGTTTTATTTTCTGTTTCTGTGAATTTGCCTGTTCCAGGTCCCTCATGTAAGTGGGCTTATATAATATTTGTCCTTTTGTGACTGGTTTGTTACACTTAGCACAGTATCTTCGAGAGTCACCCCTGTTATAGCAGGTATCAGGGTTTCATTGCTTTGGACGGCTGAGGAACATTCCACCGTGTACACGTGCCGCATTTGGTTTATCTGTCAATGGAGGCTTGCGATTTTTACACCTTTTCAGCTATCGTGAGTAATGTCACTGTGAACACTGGTGTGTGCGCACGTGCTCAGGTCCCCGCACTCAGCTCTCGGGCATGTGAGCAAGGAGAGGGATGCGAGTTTTACGTTCCCACCAGCAGCACGCAGGGTTCCACCCTCTCCGCATTGCTGTTTCCGCCCCCTCCCCCCGCTTTCTGATAGCCACACTGGTAGGTGGGAAGCGGTTCTCAGAGTTGTATAGATTTGCCTTTGACTAGTGAGCAATGATGCTGAGCACCCTTCCTGTGCTTGGCCATTTGCTAACCTTCCGTGGAGAAGGGGTATTCCAGTCCTGGGACCGTGCTCTGATCGGGGTGTTTGTTTTGTTGTTGTCGAGTTGTAGGAATTCTTCATGTATTCTGGGTGTTAATGCCTCATCAGATAGATGATTTGTGGATATTTTCTCCTCTCCCATGTGTTGTCTTTTCCCTCTATCGATAGTGCCCTTCAATGCACAAAGGTTTTCAGCTTCCATGAAGTCCAGTCATCTATGGTTTTCTTCTGTGGCCTGTATTTTTGCTGTTACATCCGAGAAGTCATTGCCAAGTCCAGTGTCATAAAGATTTCCCCCTACATTTTCCTCTCAGAGAAGAGCTGTAAAGCGTCAGAGCGCACGTTTGTGTCTTTGGTCCATTCCGAATGAGTTCATCTGTGGCATCGGGTAAGGGCCCAGCTTCAGCCTTCTGTGTGCCACTCTCCGGCCTTCCCGGCACCATTTGTAGGAAAGACTGTCCTTTGTCCACTGAGTGTCCTGGCACCCTCATCAGAAATCCATGGACCTTACAAGGGTCAGTTTCTGGGCTTTCTCTTCTATCTCATTGACCCGTATGTTTGTCCTTCAGCCAGAGTGATGTTTTAAAATGTTGGTGATGCAGTATCTTTTCTTCCTTGAAACCCTTCCTTGGCTGCCCAGGGCACCGCATGTCTAGGCCCCTTACCAAGTCCCACAAGAACCTACTCGGTCCCTGTCCTACCTCCCTCTCCCACCTCCGCTCATGCCACTCACACCTTTCGACACCTGGCCTTATTTTGGTCTCTAGAACACACTGAGTTCTTCTTGGTCCCCGGAACTCTGCACCTGTGTTTCCTCTCCCTGGATCAGGCTTCCCCAGTGTGTCTGATGCCTGGCCTCAGTTCCGATGCCCCCTCCTCAGAGGCCCCCCATTGTGCACCCTGTCTAGAGTAGTCCCCTCTCTAACTCTGCATCCCGTTGGTTTTCTTCAGAGCCTTTATCACAATCTGTATTGATCTCATTTATTTGTGTAACTACTCTCTCGTCTACCAGAAGTTTCTGTCTTGTTCATTGCTGCGTTCTGAGCCCAGCCACATACTACATTCTCATTAAATGTTCTTTATTACTAAATCAATTTCCAGCCCCCCAGTCCTCCTGGTCCTACAGCACTATTGCCCATTATATTCTGTTCATTCCAGGGTCCTAATTTCAAAGTCCAAGTAGAACGGTATGGATTGGCTGCTCTGGTTCAGGTATCAATCCCTAATTCAAACAGTTGGGTTCAGGTCATGGGGTCATGTGATTTACATATGGCCTCCCGTCTCCTCAGCAAAGTCTGTGGATGGGGCAGATTCTCTATGAAGAGGATGCAGGCAAAAGTCAGCTTCAAGGAGCGTGAGCTGGGCGGGAACCCCCAAAGTGTGTCTCTTCCACCCCCTCATGCCGTAGAGGATTTAAAAGCGCAAACTAAAAAGGCCGGTGAAAATTTCTTCTGCTGCTGGTGGACTGTATTCCCTGGCACTTTTTAAATCCCATAAATAAGGACGAAGACTGTAAACTCCCTAAAGATAGGGATCATGGTTGTTTCCTTGCCACTGTGTTCCTGGCACCAAGCACAATGCTTAGCATGAGTAACTTAGTCAGTATTGGTTGAAGGAGTGAGTGGTTCAACTTGGTTGCAATTGGAGAGTAGCCTAACCCAACAAAAATATATAAAGGAAAGGAAAAACGAGCCTCTTGGACTCCCCCTCCCCAAAATACAGCGAGACTCACTGGCTTGCGATGCTTCCCCCAACCCCGACACATGCGCCATTTTTCTCCTTGATGAATTGCGGCCGTCTCTCAAGGCAGCGCTCCAAGCCAGGCGCAGCGGCTGCCCCATCGACCACCCTTCATCACTCCACATTGAAATCTGTCAGCAGGAGCATAAGTTTGTTTGTAGCTCTTATTGATCTTTCCTTGGCCTTTGACTCAGTGGGTGAAACACTGGCGTGTTACGAATGACAAGTGGCGTGGACGCAGCAGAGAGCTTTCTCCTGCCCGCGGCCTGATACTTCTGGGGAGGTCCCAGCCTGCAGGTCGTCTCAGGTCAGGGTCAAACGGGGTGCGGTGTGGTCCATCCCTTTTTAAACGTGCACCCAAATGACTAAAGGCCACCTTGGACAGCTCCCTGCTCCCTGCTGCGTTGGAAAGACACAGGGAAATGCTTCTCTCGAAGGAGAGCGTGCTGGTGCTTGTGGACTCAGGGTAGCCTCTGAGGGTAGCAGTCTGTGCTGTTTAATTGTTATCAAAAAAAGAGTTTACGGTGGACTTGCTTGGCCTCCACACAACTTACTGTTTGCGGTTCTAACTGAGTCCTCCCCAGGCCCGATCAAAGTCTTCTGCGTTTCTGCGCAGGCCCACGTCTGAATTGCGCCCGGGGGCTCGCTGCGTGAGAAAGATGGCCCTTGGCTCTGAGTGACTCAGCTGCCCTCCAGCATCCCGTTTTGTCCTCCAGTTAGGGTGGAGGAGGCTGTCTTGGTTTTCATAGGCCTTTCATGGGAGAAATTATATTCTCTGTGGTTCTGCCAAATCAAGAGATCAGAGAAGGTCCCAGCATACCTCCCTCAGGAACGTTGAAACATGAAGACTTTAACATTCTGCAGCTAGCCTCGGAATGTTGACAAATGTCCTCAATATGAAGCTGGCTTGGATCTCCGTCCTCTAGAGCAGGCTGGCGCATGTGGGTACCACAACATTCGTCTTAGAGCCCTCGCCACTAAGCAGAAATGGTTTCAAACTGCGGGAGCTGTTCTTGGCTGCCTTTGATGCCTTTGAGGGTGATGGGAATGCTGACTCTGAACCCTTTCCAGGCTAAAATTATTGCAACCACTTCTGGTGAGGTAGAGCTGGGAGACCTTAACCATGTCATTATTTATGCATTAGAATGGAAGCAGAAATCTTTCACCATGATTATGATTTTGTTATTGCTTTTATTAGTTTCAACATTTATGGAAAGCTTACTGTGTGCCAGTTATGGAGATAAACCTTTAGATGCATTTACGTACTTAGCCCTCACAAACGACCACCGGTGGGAGGTGGCATCTGATTATGCGGCACACTGGGGGTGCTCCGAAGACATGGGTGGGTATTGAGTGGAGCCCCATTGAACTGATGATCTCGGGGAGGTCTCGCCGCTAATGGGTGTAGAGGTGCCACTGGAACCCAGGTCTGTCTGACTCTGAGAGCCCCCGGGCCTGACCGCTTCATCTCGGAGTCCGCTGCTTCCAGCCCGTCTGCCTACAGGCAGTTTTCTAAGGAAACCAGGTCGATGGTCCCAGCAGACACCTCCGCCCATGTACAGCAGCAGAGCGGAGCCCTGGGCTAGGTTTTAGCTCAAATGTATAATTTCAAATGCTCTCCTCTCCAAACCTTAAGGAACTCGTGGTTTCAAGAACGTTTATAAGGAATTATCCAAAGAGCCGTCCATGCCGTGCAGGGTTTAAGTTGAAAACCCAGATTAGTCCCGACCTTAGATGGCCACCATCACGTGGCCCGCCGTCCTCGGCCCTCTCGGGTCCACTGCTGTGGGTCTGGGCCTTGGCGTCCCGCTTTCACCTCGTGCTGGCAGACAGAGTGGCAGAGAGCCAGGTGGAGCTGCTGCGTGGCCCGTGTCCTGTCGGGTGCTTGTGAGGGTTCATCTCAGGCTGCCACAAGTGTGTCTTTTAAGAGGACCCCTGAGTACCGGGACCGAAGAGCGCCATGCTGCTGCCAGGCTGCTCTGTGTCACCCTTGCAGGCGCAGGGACCCTGCAGGTGATGGTTTCCTTCTTCGCACTGGCCTCCAGGAAGCTCAGAACCCTGGTTCCAGCTTGCCTCGCAGGGCTTAATAGCATGCCTCTTAAGGTTGTGCTTTTGCTTTCAATTTATTTACCCACACCCACTTTTCCCTTGTTCTGAGCTTGCTCGCTATCTAATTTTATCCTTTGAGTAAGATATAGTTCAGTAAGCTGCTTTAAATATATTTTTTAAATAACACAGAACAAAAACAAAAACAGCACTTCTATGTTCAGCGCTTGACAGTGCATCCTCTGTCCCCTGTCGATGGTGAGTCTGGTCTACAGGATGGTTTCCACCCTTTTGTTACCTCGCCCACCCCCCACTTTCTGATGGAGTGTGATGTTATGACCTGTTTTCCGGGGACCGGCAACTCTCAGGCAGAATCAGCGCCTCCTGAGCAGCCATTTGGTGACCATCTTGGACACCGAGCTCTGTGTTAATGGTATAGTTGGGGCACAAAACCAGACCACATGTACCGGCCAAACACACACTGTGATAAGAATAGCAGACAGGTCCCCCGCCTTCCCCAGGCAGAAACCCAGGAAACAGCCACTGCTATGATATCCAGCACCAGCGTGCTGTCCGGTTTCAAAACTCCAGCTCCCTCCCGCAGGTCCCGGGTTGCTCACGCTCTTCATGGCCACACAAGGCGCCCAGTCCCCTGCTGTCATCTCTCTTCTCAAGGCTGCCACAGCGACCTCAGCTCAGCTCATGGTCTCCGGCTCCTACCATGTCTGCTGGTGTCCTGGGGTCCTGTTTGGGAATGCCAGTGGTCTTCACCTGGTGGAATATAGTCCCCTGGTATACTTTAAAAATGCATCCAATTTTTTTAAAATCTAATATTTAATTTATTTATTTAATCTGCACTGGAGGGCGTACGTACTGATTTTAGAGAGAGGGGAAGGGAGGAAGAGAGAGACAGTAAGACACACATCTGTGTGAGAGAGAAACTTGGACCAGTTGCCTTGCATATGCACCCTGACCAGGGATGGAACCTGCCACACAGGCGTGTGTCCTGACCAGGGATCGATCCTGTGACCTTTCGGTTTCCAGGGCTATGCTCCAACCAACTGAGCCACACCCACCAGGGCAAAATACTTCCAAATTTTAATCAATGTGTAACAGTTAAGTTTTTATACAGCCGGAGATGCAGACTGTCAACCTCTCATTTCCTGGGTTGGTTCTTCATTACAGAAATCAAGTTTCTGCCGGACTGCATGTGGGGTCTCGTGCACTGAGGAGGCAGGCTTCTCCTTTGTGTCTCAGACACCGTCTTTCTTGGGGCCTGTTCGGTCATTCCTTTGCCGCTTGCATCCTGCTTGTGCCAGAGTGGTCTCTGCCCTGCGTAGTCCTGGCACATGCCGCCTCGACTTTCAGCCAGGCTCAGCGGTGTGCATCAGCACTGGTGGCAAAAATAAGTCTTAAACTTGATCAAAAATATATAATGTCATCTGCCTGTGTGGACTGCTAGGATGAATAGAAGATAGTCTGCATTTTCTGAAAGTGCTTTCTAAGAACCTGCGTTTACTTCTGACCTTAGGCAGGTCCGCCATCTGAACTGCAGCACTGGACAGCCATGAACACACACACACTCACATTTGAAAACCACGCTTACATTGCTTCTGGTGTCCCCTGGCAGGCCGCTGGGGACAACTTTCCCTGGGGCTGCGGGACCAAGAGCATTGGAAGTCTCCTGCTGGCCTCTGCCAGTGCCCCTGGGCTGGGCCCTTGTGTCTCCGCTCTCTCCTGTCTCCGGGCCAGTCCCCGACAGGCACAGCTCTGCACCCTCTTTGTGAGAGAGAGCCGAGTCCCTGGGTTCTAAAGGTTGCTCCCCTTTTAGTCCCCGTAAGTGAATGTAGGGAAAGTTGTGCCTCCTGATCGGTGTCGTCTGCCACACCGGACCTAGCACAGATGTCTCATGTACCCTGTTCCAGCCGAGCCACAGCCCAGACTCTCGTTCTATTGTGTTGGATCGTTTCACCCTTTCGACTAGGGCGGTCCCTTTGGGTTCCTTTCTGGCCTCAGCTTCAGAACTGGTCTGCTGCGGTTATCACTGTGTTGCGGTCTCTTAAAACATAATCCCAGCTTTGTTTGTTAGTAGAGGGAAGACTTTTTCGTTACTCTGGGGATGCACATCAGACACTCTCTGAGCTCCTTGTTGATCCCACGATGGTGCCACGATTTCCCTTCCGAAGTTGCCTCTGGAGACTTCCCCTCCTTGTTCCTCTGAGCCTGCTCATGCCAAGGTCACCAAAGACCTCGTTGCTGCCATATCCAGGCGACACTTCTAACCTTTATCTTGGGGACCACACTGCACAGGAGCCCTGTGGAAACTGCTCCTCGCTGAGTGTGCCTGCTCCCTCTCGAATCCTTCCACCTGCCCCCTGCCCCACCTTCCCAGCTCAGCAGGACCCCTCCTCTCCTGACCCCCAGGTACTGCCTCCAACCCTTTCCTCCTTCTGCAGGCTCCCCCCAGGGACCTTCCCTCCCCTCGGGTCCTTAGCTCCAGCCTTTAAACTGGCGATCTGTGTATTCAGCCCAAATGCCCCCTGGGCATCTCTCATGGGGTGGCCTGGGGGCCACTGAACCTTACCATGTTCCAAACTGGACTCATCCTCATCCCCCTCCCCCCACCCCAATGGTACCACCTTCCTTTCAGCAGCTAATTCCAGAACCAGGCCATAGCCCGTGTCCAGTCGCTCACCAGATCCTGCTGGTGACATAGTGTGAAACAGACTTCAAGGCCAAGTTGCTCTTCATCGACCAGGACATGCATGGGCGATGCCAGGCAGCGATGAGGTTACCCACACACACACATACGGAAATGTAATGCATGCACACGGACTGCACACGTCCCGACGTTGATTTCACAGCCACCCGATGAGGTGTAGAGCCCAGCATTACCCCCACTTGACCCCTGAGGGAGCTGAGGTTCAGAGCAATTCATTAACTCGGCCAAGTTCTGCAGTTCGTTCTCCGCCCCACCCACAGTGGGCTTTGGTGACATCAGAGCCCTGTGCTGTGGCCCAGCATCTATCCAGCTTCGTGACCATAATAATCACTCGAAGAGTCTGTCTGAACTTCAGGTTACGATTCCGTGTAGTGGAGTGGGCGGAAGGGAGTCCGTGTTTCACAGGGACAGGACTGCTTCTGTGTTCACCCTTTTTCGTGTGATGTGCCTGTCACCCCTCTCTCCCCGGGCTCTTGGGCACTTCCTCTTGCTCTCCCTGACGTCTCAAAGATTCCATTCATCAAGTTTGATAAGATCACCCCCAGTTTGTCAGAATCCTTGTCTGTGAGGGACCCGAGTCTGGGGGCTTCGATTTCCTTAGCGCTCTAAAAAAGTCCCCACCTCACCGCTCTGCAGCTCCGCCTTTGTGCTCCAGAACCAGCAAGTGACAACGATAACAGAACACCCTCGGCGCCCCTCCTGCACTTACAGAAGAAAAGCAGGTGCTCTGAGCCTGACACCGAAGCTTTCCCAGGCTCACTGTAACCTTCCTCTGGAGCCTTCGCTCACGGTCCAACCAAACCAAGCTTTGCCCACTGGGACCCGGCCTCTGGGCATCTCTGTGCCGCCCCTCCTTCTGGAACACCGCCCTGAGTGGGCCTCTGCCAGGCCTCGGTTTTCCGTGCAGCCTTCTCTGATCTCCAATGGGAAGTCATCGTTCACTTTCTCTGCACAACTCTCTGCGTTTCTCTGTGGCGCCTGTCACACTTACACTGTAATTATTAGTAGGCTTTTCTCACCTTTTCTAGTGGGCAGGGCTTGTGGTTCTTTCCTGGTTGTCTCCCCAAGGGCACTTCACTCCCTGCCACATGGCTACAGATTTGCTGCTAGACCATCAGTTTTGCTGAAAAAAAAAAAAAAACATCTGGTGTCTGATGAATTCTTTTTTCTCTTCTTAAACTTTTTATCTTACTCTCCAATCTTGGTGTGTGTGACGCCCGTGCGTGCCGATACACTGGTCTGATTATAGAGGGGTACATGCCCATTATAGAAAATTGGAAATGTACTGAAAAGCACAGGAACATTGAATTCATCTGTAATCCTACCACCTAAGGGTAATCACTGTTAAGATTTAGTGTGTATGTCCCTTTAGTAATTAAATTTATATACAAAGTGGGTTTGTATATTGTATGGTGCTTCTTTACTTAAAAACAAAGTATAATAATCCTTTGAGAGCATAGATACTCTTCTACAAACAATTCTGTCTCCTCCCATCCAAACCTCGTATTTCTTCTTCATGTCTAATTGTGGTGGCCGCTATTCCAGAGCCATAGTAAGTATCCCCAGGCGGGAGTCCCAGGTGAGCTTCTTAGGCAGGGTCAGGGGGTATCGTTCCTCAATCTGAGAATATCTCAAGTTACACCTTCCAGAAGAACAGTTTGGCCAGTTTTACATTTGAGTCATCACCTCTTTTTCTTAAAACCTCACACATTTTGATCTGCTATTATGTTAGGATCCTAGGCCTACTATAACAAATTACCACAAAGCAAATGGCTTAAAATAACAGAAAAATTTTTTTCTCTTACAGTTCTAGCGGCCAGGAAGCCAGGATGAAGATGTTCTCAGAGCCATGCTCTCCCCTCCAAAGGCTGGAGGGAAAAATCGGTCCTTGCCTCTTCTAGGTTCTGGGGCTGCCAGCCCCAGCTGACACCCCATGGCCTGCAGCCACAGCACCCCAGTCTCTGGTTCTGTCATCACCCGACACCTTTCCCGAGTCTCTGCGCCTGCGTCTCCCACTCTTCTCTTATACAGACACTTCCCACTGGGCGCAGGGCCCACCCCAACCCCGCAGGGCCTCACCCCACGAACTACTCCTGCAAGGGCCTCTGTAAGCAGAGGTGCGTCCTGAGGCTCCGGGTGGATGTACATTTTGGGGGGCACTACTCAACCCAGTTCGGTTCCCTTCTGTCCCTGAGTGTTCTGGAGAGAGGTCCGAGGCAGCTTAATTTGTTTTCTTTCTTGGTGCCCTTTCCTGCCTGGATTTTTCTCAGATCTTCTTCTTTATTCTTTTATTTAAAAAATGTTTCCCCTGATCTCTCTACATGTTTCTTTTTTATTAATTTTGCCTAGAGCACTGCATCTGAGCAATTGATTCTTAGAACCAGGTCTTTTGTCACAGCTGAATGTTTTTTTCTGCTGTGTCTTTGAATATTGTTCATTTCCCACCTCAAAACAGTAAGAAAGGTCTTTTCCTCTGCCCTCCATACTGTCTTTTCTCCCTCATTGTATTTTGTTCTTTTTCTTCCTGGGAACGCATCTCGGATGGTGGGCATGTTACTGCCCCTCTTTCCTACGTGAACAGGTAGCTTTCCTCCTCCAATCAGGAGCTCAGTCTCACATTTGCATATTTTGGTTCTCTTTCTTTCTTTTTTCTTTTATCTCCCCCACTTCTGCAAGCTTTATACATTTATTGCAAAGATCATGTCTTCTGTCTTATTGAAGGTAATACCTGCTTTTTCCAAAATTTTATTTTGGTTTCATAGTAAAAATGATATACTTCCTTCTTTCATTTTCAGGATCATATGTAGCATTTTTTTCATAGCTCCCATGTTGGTTTTTGTTGTTATTTTAAATGAAATCTTCAAACAGAGAGCTGTTCAGACCTTGTATTTTTCAACAGGCAGCATGTATAGCTCGCCTTCAGGACCGCAGCTTCTCCGAACCACACAGCTGGAGGGCTGCTGACTGGGCAGAGCTCCCCGATCGGATGCCAGTGCCACTCTGCTGGGGTGACACAGGGATGCTCTCATGCTTGGCTCAGAGCGCCCCGAGAGCATCCTCTGAACCAGTGGCTCCAGAATGTACATGTGAGGCAGGGGCTTAGGGGGCTAGGCAGCAGTCTGGCCAGGAGAGGAGTATTGAAGCCATGTTTGCTCAGCTCTTTACAGAAGCTGGAGAAAACGGTATCTGTGTACATTCAAGAACTGGGTGGAGGTTATGAAGAGGGGATTTCTCTCCCCATCCCCCACCTACCACCTTTTGGTGGCCAACTGCCCTGCTCCTAGAATGCTTCCTGTCTTTCTCCCTACATGTGGAACTCTGCTTATTAAGACTATATTCTCTAAATGGGCTTTCTCATCCTCTTACTCCTTGCCAAGTGTTTTCTTGCAGAGGTGCTAGCATGGCTGCGGGCCCCTGAAATGCAATGCCCATGCAGTAAAGGGGTGACTCCCAGTGTTTTCTGGGACCCTTCCTGTAGGACCAGTGCCTCTCAGCTGAAATGACATAGTGGGGGGAAGGGAAAGGGCCCTCCGACTTTCTGTGCTGACCGCTGATTTGCTGTGTTCCAGGCAGGGAAGCCCGTGACCAAATAGGTTTTCGGTTTTCTCTTTGGCTGTGTGGTCAGTAGAAATGCCCTGGTGTCTGGGCCGTGGGGCAGGCAGTCTGTCTTCAGACTCAGGAATTGTCACCACCTTTTGTGCCGAATCCTCGCAGCTGTTTCACTGGCGAGTTGAATCTCAGGGACCGCTAGTCAGGTGTGAGTTTAATGAGGAAACCAGGACAGATGTATTCAACAGGGGGCTTAGATGACAGTCCTCTCACTGACTTGCCTGACATCTCTCAGTGAAATGAGTACACAGGTCACCTCTGAAAAGAAAGGCTATTTTGGGGATGGTGACTGACAAGTCAAGGACAAGGCAGGAGCTGTCACGGGAAGTGAGGAAGGAATGGCTGATAGGAGCGGGGCGTGAGAGTGAAGATGTAGCTATGGTCCAGCGCATGAGCCTGTCGGAGGCCCAGTCATAGGAAGCTTTCATTTCTCTGAGCACAGACATGCGAGAGGGGGGCTGTTGTGGGTGGGAGTGGGGGGCGGTGAGAACTGGGACTCAACTCGGTGGACCTGACAAGTCCGCAGTACCTGCGTGTTGTTCAGCACAGGGCTGATGGCACTGACCACAGGTCCCTGGCGAGAACGTGTGCCCGTGTGGCGAGAGTATATTTGTACTGTGCGTTGTGCATGGCAAAGCCGTGAGGTCAAGAGTGGTTAGTGAATTTGACAAAGCAGAAGGCCAAGAGCTCAAAACACCAGATGAATCATCATGATGGATGTTGAGTTTGCTAAGGATGGTGGTCAAGGACCAATGATTTTTTTTTTTTAATCTGAGCCCAGATCTGAGGCCATGGTGGCTCTCCTTCCGCCAATATTTATTATCCTGACTGGGGAGCCCTCTGACCCCCCTGGATGTGCTGACACGCACCCAGGTGCTCCCCACTTGAGTGGCTCAACCCCCCAAATAGTGCCCCTGTCCCCTGGCACAAGCAGCATAGGCCTGAGGTGAGAAAGTCTCCTCTGGACTGCACTCCCCAGCCTCTCCCTGAAGGCAGTGGAAGTGCTGAGGATGACCAGGGGACAGGGCCTGGGGACAGCACTCACCAGAAAGGGGTGGCTCATCTACCTACATTTAGGCCTGGACCCCCAAGCCCCCAAACACACACCTTTTTTGATGGAAACATTTAAACTTTCTTTCATCCCTCTGGGCTGTACTAGTACTTTCTAATTCAGGTGGTGGTGGTGGTGGTGGTGGTGTGTGTGTGTGTGTGTGGTCTGCACATATAGGGCAAATAGGTCTTCTTGGCCAGTATTTGTACTTTAAAAAAAAATCTGCTTATGTTGGAAATCATTTCTCAAAGGTCTCGTATATCTTCCAGAATAAATCGCATTACAGCAATGAAACTGTCTCCAGCTCCCTGAGGCAGCGTTGGCTCTGCAGCCTCTGACTGCCCCCAGCATCCCACCTTGCTTGTTGTGGCGTTTAACCAGGCTGCGTGGTGATCTGTCCGTGTACGTGTGTGTCTGTCTCCCCACTGGTCTCCGTGCTCCTGCAGGCCAGGCATCACAGTGCATTTGTCTTTATAAGTCTGGCAGTCAGTGCCAGCCCTGAGAAATAGGTTCTGATAGTGTTTGCCAGGCTCACAAGTGTTTAGACAGAGTGGCTGGGAGTCCAAAATCAGCATTCAGACGGTTCAGCCATGCTGATAATAAGCAGAACCTTCCATCAGTTATTTACTGTGTGTGGTGGTCAGCATTTTTGAGCACTTCTGGTATCCGGGCACTGTCCTAGACTCATCATGTGTTTTATTTTGTTGAGTCCTCTCCACAAAGCCAAGAAGGGGCTGCGGTCACGGTCCCTGTGTTAAAGATGAGGAAGAGTCACGTGGTCTGCCCGAGAGCACAGAGCTGAAAGTGCGGAACGAGGTTTGACCCTGAGTAGTTGATTGCCAAAATCCATATTCATAACCACTCGTTTTAAAGAGAGGAGATGGAAGGGGGCGGGTCTGAAATAGTCATTTAAAGATTTACGTTACATAAGCATTTGGAGACTATTCTGGGTTAGAATGCTCTTTCTGTGCTTCCCCGGCCCAGGTGCCGCATGTGCAATGCGTGGCGAGCAGAGGCCACAGGCCTCCCAGCCCTGCGTTAGCACGGAGACAGACACCGGCCGAAGAAACGGGGCGGTTACGTGGAGGGGGAGAAGCCTTTTGTTTTTGAAAAATTATGTATTTGTGTTGCTTTAGAAAATATTCTCATTTAACTGCCTCTAGTGTTAAGCTAACAATACTTTTATTTACAGTAGTTAATGACTAACACTTTCTGCTTCCTGGTTTTTAAAATATTTTCTTTCAAATTAATTTAGTATATCATATAAATGGATATTATTACTTGGAAGTTACTTTCTTCCAGAAACAAAACATCTAAAACATCGGACACGGCTACAGTTTTGACTGATACTGGACCAAAGCCTCCATTCAGGATGTTAAATTGCACGAATTTCCTCTGTTTTTTGGGTACTTCGCTCACTGAGTTTCAGCCTGAGAAGCTGGTTTGACCGCGGTCCCCAGAGCTGCATCGATGATCAGCCTGCCCCAGTCTGGTCCAAGCACTTCCCTGTGTCTGTCCAGGGCAGTGGCCCCAGGTAGCTATTGAACTTGCAATGTGAAGAGTGCCACCAAGGAACCGGACGTTTCCCATTTTAATTAATTTTAAATTAAATGTAAATGGTGCCAGTGGCTACAGGATTGGATGATGCAAGAATGCCAGAGGAACCCGCCCAGTCAGTGCCCGGCAGATACCAGCCTTCTCCCTTTCCTTTTGGTATGTGACCAAACCAGATGTTGAGACCAAGTCAAGTAAAATAAAACGAGAATCCTGCCCTCTTTTCGTAGCATTGCTGGTGTGGAATATGTGTTAACGCCCATGACGTTCTGCACCGAAATGACTGCAGAAGAGTCTGCTCCTTCCTTCTCCTCCCAGGCAGCGCTGCCCTGCTCTCCTGTGAGTGAGCACGCGCGGTCCTGTGGCGTGCGGGGTTGGCGTGCGGGGTTGGCGTGCGGGGTTGGGGGGGCGGCCCTGTCGTAGGGGGGCTGACCCAGCACGACTACTGAAAACCCTCCAGGCCCAGGCGGCCTCTTTGGGGCAGCGTCTGATCGGTTCAAACGTTGATCAGTCCTACTGACCGTTCTTGGTACATTCAGATTTCCTTCTCGTCTTAAGACAGTTTTCATTGTGTATATTTTCCTTGTAAGTTTCCATTTCACTGAAGTGTTGTGTAATTTTGTGTCCCGTTCTCTCATGCTGTAAAAATCTCTTTCTTCTCAGGGGTTTTGTTTTCTTTATTATCACTGTGTGTGTGTATGTTCTTTGCTTTTTAAAAGCAGATGCTAATGATATCTGCTAATGATATCTTGGCTGTGTTTATTGATTCTACTGTCTTTCCAAATCTGTAATTTCTGTTTTGATCTTTTATTGATTCCTTTCCCCTGCTCTCCTGGGTTTATTTCATTGTTCTATTTTTGTATCTTCTAGAGGTTAGTGAGTGGTTCGTTGTTTTTATTCTTTTTGGTTTAATAATGAAAGCATTTAAGATTATGAATTTTCCTGTAAATATAGCATCTATTGCATTGTTTTAATATGTACCATTTTCATTGTTGATGTCTGAATAGTGTCCAATTTAAATTTTCCTGTTTGACCCAAGAGTTTTTTTTCTGAGGTATATTTTTAAATTCCCAATTTTTAACCTTTTAATATTAATTTCTCATTCAGTTGCAATATGCTTAAAAATCTGTACTGTTTCTGCTTATAGAATTTATTCATGTTTGCTCTCTATCCAGTATTTGATAATTTTTTTAAAGTTTAGCCAGTGTTCTTAAAAGTGTGTATCCTCTGTTTGTGCCTTGATAATTAAGTATTTTTCTATTAAATTATGCTTCTTAATTTTATAATTTTATTCCTCTATAAATCCGTATTAGTTTTTGTCTATCATGATGAAACATGCTAAGATTTCCCATTATAATTACAATTTTATAAACTGCTATTGATTTTTCATTTTATAATAAGTGCCTGTCACTATTATGTTTTGGGAGTGAGTGTGTTTACTTGTTCGTGTACTGTAACTTTCTTTAGCTTGCTATTTTTCCAAGTTCTAACATCCAATTTTATTATTCTGTCATTTTCCTTCCCCCTCCACTCACCATGAATACTTTTTGCTTCACCTTTATTTCCCATGATTGTTTTATTGTATTATTGTTTCATTGTAATGTGTCTCTTAGTGGGTAGATTTCACTTATGTTCCCAATCTTTGAGGCTTATTTTCCTTTCAAAGGGAGTGGTGCCCGTTCTTCATTATGTCTGCGCTGTTCTCCCTGTTGACCTCCAGGGGGCCCAGCTTGCCCCTTACCCACGGCCTCATTTTCCCCTGCCCTCACTCTGCCTCCGGAGGGCGGATCTGGATCCGCATCATATTAAAAACCATCTTCCTGAACTCCCGGAGGAGCGAAGCTGTGTTCGAGGGCCCTTTTCTCCCGGAGGAAGAACGAAGGGCTAGAGCAGGCTGGACCAGTCCCCCCCACCACCTCTCTGCGGCCTCGGAGTGGGGCGATCTCAGACCGCCTTGCTCTCTGCTTTGTTTCGGAACCTTTCAGGCCCGTCTCCAAACTGGCTTTCTAATGTAACCTTTTGGGGACATTTTCTTCCGAGCATCTAATTTTTGGTTCAGCGTGCTCACTGGGGACTGTGGTCTACCTTTCAAACCTCAGAAACCACGCTTCACACCGTGAGCGCGGACCGCTCATTGTTCCATTTCATAGACCAGCAGCTCCCAAATCGTTGCAATGATCGGCGCGCCTGCAGCGGCCCCGTGCTTTGCAGTGCATTTGTTTCCAAGAACGTCTGCCCACTCCCTCCGATTGGTGTCTGCTCCTTACATTACGGACTCGTCACATGTTCAACGTTTTTTGTTTTTTTGCTTTACTCTTCCTCAGAGGGCATATCAGTTGACTTAGAACATCAAATTGCAGTTAAGAACTAGCTTATTCACTGTCACCTCCAGCCAGACAGTCTGAGTCCATGGGTGGCTCTGCCCCGCACATTCTGGGACCCACGCCGGACCCCTGTCTTCACTCCGGACTCCCCGGTCTCCCAGGGCAGTGAGGCTGCAGCCAGTGCAGAGGGGAGAAGGTGTGGGCAGGCGCCTGCCCTCTCCGAAGGGCCTCAGTCTCCACATGCCACCTGGAACTTTGACCTACCTCCCAGTGGGAAGAATTAGGTCAAATGGCCCCCTGGAGGGAAATGGGGCCTAGCCACGCGTCCCACCTTGGTGGGGCTACTATGGGAGATGGCGAGCGTGGACTTCGGTGGCAGCCAGGACTCTATGCCACGTAGGGTTGGCAGAGAAAGTCCTAGGGAGTGTGGCACTGGCCACTGAGATGGGTACCAGGAGACACTGTGCTGTTCCCGAGCCAAATCTCCTTCCAACAAAAGAAGACTTTACTGATTTTTATAGTTTCCACTGACCAGATCAGGGGTTCATGAGAATGATAGAGGGAAAACCCGATAGGCACAGCTTCTCGGCTGTGTTGAAAGGGCTTTTCACCCTGGGGCGTCATTCTTCCACCTCCCAGTTCTCCAGAACACTGTTTCCTTTCACGTCGGCTGGCGTACCAGCCCTCCCCAGGCACCAGTCGCCACAGCTCCCTCTGCTGCGTGATGCCACACAGCGGCCGAGCCAGCTGCAGAGAGGGGGCTGCCGTTCCACGTGCCAGCCCCCAGCCCGGGTCGCTTTCCCAGTGCGACAGGAGGTTGTCTTCCCACCCACTGCCCTGACACCCACTCTTGCCTGCACAGGCTGCCGGGTTCGAGGAAGCCACCGTCCAGGCTGATGTGACCTGGCATGCCATGACACAGGGCACTGGTCCTGTCCCTCACTTTGTTTCTTGTGTGAGTGACAACCCTCCTCTGGTGTCCAGGACCAGCGTAGACCTTACCCCAGCTTTCAATTCCTTTGGTCACTTCAACAGGAATTCTTCCTTCACCTATTTACAGGTTTCTTGTTTGGTAAATATTCCGTGACCATCTGCGCCGTGCCAGGCAGTGTGCTTTGCTGGGGTGGGGTGGTGTCGTGGCGAGAAGAGAGGTTGTCCCTGCCTTTGTGGGGCTTCTCATGGGGAGCAGAGGGGGTGCATGAGGAGAGACAGGCACAGAAGGAGCGATCCTCAAAGAAATGGAACCCCAGCTCCGGGGACACTGCAGAACTTCCAACAGGCTCGTTTCCCAGGCCCTGGGGTCAGGGAAGTCCCCCGCAGTGGGGACTGCGGTGAGCTGCATGAAGAGCAGGCCTCACTAGGGGAAGAAGGGCAGAGGAGGGTGTCCCAAGTGAGGGAGTGACAGGTGCACGTCCTCAGGTGGGGCGGAGTGGGGTGCTGGCATAGACAGGATTGTGGGGCGGTTGGGTTTGCAGCTCACCGAAGTCACCCGGGCTGCGGCGTGAGGAGTGGGTGCAGAGGAGCGACGGTGGGGGGACCTGTGGACCGGTGAGGCAGTGGCTGCGGTCCTCCGGGGGAGCAGTGACAGTGACTTGCATGAAGGTAGAGATGGTGGAGGTGGTAAAGGTGGTGGAATTAAACGGGTCGGCTTGGGGTCTGAGTTCAGTGTGTGTGTGTTTCGTGAGCAGAGGGAGCTAAGTACCTTCGAACCACCAAACCATTAAACCTGCCCTTCCTTTCTTCGTCTGTAACTTTTCAAGCAAGATAAACACTAAGCTTCTTGTTCTAATCTCAACAAAGGAAAAGGGCACCACTGCCTTTTCCTGGCGGTGTCTGAAACGCAGTTGGCAGACATTTGGTTTGTGTATCTCGAGTGAATCATTGCATAATGTCAGCTCTTCTGCCAAGCCTCCCAGTCCCAGATGAGACCGGCTGTAGTGAGGACTTGATCTGCCCACCTCCAATTCAGGGGCGGAAAGGGGGTGCCTGGTGCTTTTCTCATATACCAGTGTCAGATGTTATTAATTGATTGCAGCTCTTTGTCTCCCCAAGGCCAGATGTGACCTTGGAATGCTTTCCCCAAAGCCCTTGAGGCGGCCAATGCCCATAGCACTTCCCTTGAAACCTGTTTGCTATTCCCTCATGAGCAGAGAGGAAATTAACACTGAATCCTCTGTACTTCCCCCGTGAACTTGGCAGTAATCCCAGGAGACCTCAGTTCATCTCACTCTTGCTGTACTTTAGACACAAACCAGTCCACAAGATCTCTCACTGCTGACACCAGCTGCAGAGTGCAGGGGTCCCCAAGGCCACTCTTGGGTTCTATAATTTGCTGAGACTCACAGCGCCTATTGAAAGCTGTTGGGTTCACTTATGGTTTGTTACGGTGAAAGGGTACAGGTGAGAATCAGCCCAGGGGACTGGCACACGGGACAGCACGCACGGGAGTGAGCTCCATGCGCAGAGCTCCCCGCGCCACCCCCCCACCTCAGGGTCCCGGGCAGCATTCGCTCCTCCGGAACAACCTGTGGCCACACACAGGGAGCACTGCCAACCGGGGAAGCTCCCCCGAGGCTCCGTGTCCAGAGGTAGTTCTGATATCGTGGGACCCTGAAGCCCCCGCTGTAAACCATGTTGCTCCCCCTTGTGACTCAGAGTCCCCAGGTGAACAGACAGACACTCAGGCAGAGCATCCCAGGGCTCGAGATCACCTCCCAGGAGCCAAGGCCGACCTCTCCTGGGGCAAGGTTAAGTTCTCTACTACATGGCCTCGATTGCCCGTCCTCAGTGTGGCGGCCCCATAACGACCTGGTGCCACAGATAGTAAACATACATAAAAGTCTCCATCGTATTTGTTTTTAAAAAAACATTTTGCAAGATAAAGATGAGGTATACAGGCTGGACTTCATCACGGATGTTCCATGGAGGGCGGCTGAGTGGGGCAGCAGCTGGGGGAGGCAGGGGGTTTCTGGAGTCCAGCTGCCTCAGTTCATACCTCAGGCTCCCCACTCGCTGTCATGTGGCCGTCACTGATTGTCTTACCTTTCTCTGCCTCCATTTCCTCCTCTGTGAGTGAGAATGACAATGAAACCTACTGTGTGTGGTTACAGAGGGAATTAAATGACATGATGTTAAGGCCGGGAGAGTTCACGGCAACGCAGAAGCACTCAGTAAGATATTAGATACTGTTATTTTTATATCTATCACGGAAAAAAATTATCAACCTTTCTCAAATAATTTTCTGTGGGAAAATGTGTTGTTTTTCCCTGACATGTTTCCATTTTCATGCCTTCCTGCCTGTCAGCATGAGTGAAAACGAGAAGACAGGCTTTCTAAGGAAACTGTGGGTCGTGGGCCTGGGTTGGCCGGGGCCAGAGTGGCGAGAAAAGCCCCTCGGGGCAGCTGTGTCCAACTGAGTCTGGGACACAGAAGCTGTCAGCAGATCTTTGCTGTGGGCAGAATCCAAAGGTTAAAAAAAAAAACAAAAGATGTCATATTTCCAAGTTGCTCCTGAGCGATCTAGATTTGGGAGAAAATAAGAGCAATCTTGCGTCAGGAATTTAGCACTGATGCACCCTGACCTCCTTCCCGCTCCTCCCTCTCTAGCATCGAGTCCTTCGACGGCCATTGGCGAGCATCGGCTGCCAGGGCCGAATCCAGTCTGCCGGCCTTGGCCGGGCTTGTCGGCCAACGTTTGGAGACTGTTCCACGCTGACCGAGGCACAGGAGCTCTCTCTGCGGTGTTAGCGAGCCTTGCGTTCGTGCCAGCCATTTGTTGTTTTCTCGGCTTTCCTGGCTTTCCCGTGCAAGCGGCTGAACTTGGGACTTGGCTTCTGGTGTGGCCCTTTGTGAGCTGCCCTTGCCCACGTGCGGTGTGCACTAAGATTCTTGTTCCAGAGAGCACCGCCTCGGTGTTTGCCAGGAGGGGAGTGCGTTCACATTTAGAACTGACGCTCCTGTTTTCCGCCCCTGAGGGTCAGGGGTTCTGAAGACCAGGGCCGGCAGTGTGAGGAGGACTTGGTGTTGAGCTTCCAGAAGACCTTGAGCCTCTAGGCAGGGCCTCCCGCTGTTGTCGGATGTGGCTCACTTATTAGGACGCGTACAGACAGGAGACATTGCACATGGTGACCCAGCCAGCTAACTGAGTGCTCTCTTGTCCCCAGCTCATTTCCAGCGATGCTGATGGAGCCATCCAAAGGGCTGGACGATTCCGAGTGGAGAATGGCTCTTCCGACGAGGTAAGGAAGCCCCCAGGCCCTGTATTGTCGCCAGGCACGTGGTTCTGAGATGTAGCACTGAGGGGCGTGTGAGCCCTGCCACCACAGAGGACCTTCCAGAATGGGGCCGGGGCAGGTAAACAGGGTGCTCCAGAGCTCTGCTTGCAGCACACCTGGTGTTATTTTTCATATGCAAGGTGCAGCCAGTGGGGTGGCACATACCCTTTAAAACATTTGTAATAAAACCAGGTGGACACCCAAGATGGGACCGAACACCAGCTCACAGCCATGACACCCTTTGTGAAAGGCCCCCAGAACCCCAGGCCAGCTGCCTCGTCACTGCCATAGGAGCAGTCGGGGTCCAGGAGAGGCAGAAGGTCACCGTGATTACAAAGTGTCATCTGTATTCACAGACGTCAGCACAGAAGGAGGTCCCTTCTTGGGCCCAAGCCCTCATTCTGGGCGCCCCTGTCTGCCTGGCCCAGCCTCCGGGACTCGCCTTGCCTCTCTTTCTTCTTTAAAATTTCCACTCCCTACTCTGTCCCTTGGGGTCTTCCCCCAGAACTGCAGACTGCAGGGGAGCTCCCCAGTATTTTCCTTCCTTGCTGCTGCTTTGAGAAGTTGCCCATCACAGCACATTGGCACGCCCCCATTTTGCAGTTAGACGAGCCTGGGTGTGAGTACCGGCTCCCCCACCTCCTGGTGGTAGGGCCCTGGGCAAGTAACCCAGCCGTTCTGAGCCTCGGTCTCTTCATCTGTACAATGGAAACTGTCTTGGGGTGATTGAGGGGATCCCAGGGGCCAAGCTTGAAAAGCTGCGAGCACTATGCCAGCCATATAGTACATATTGAATAAGTGATGGCTGTAATCATATAATAATGGTTGTTATCATAACTAGTGCCTTATAGCCAGGCTCACCCCCCTGACCACCTCTTAGTTAGATTTCTAGTGAAGGGTTATAGATTTAGCTCAGAAGGCCACAGCATTCGGGAAGTTGTTGTCCGTCTTCACCTTTGCCTGGACTTTTCATGCCCATTGACCCAGACAGGTACCTGTTTACCCAGACATGTATCCATTGACCCAGACATGTATCTGTTTACCCAGACATGTACCCATTGACCCAGACATGTACCGGTTGTCTCAGATGCATCCCCGCCATTGTTCTGTGAGGCAGTGGGGGCGGATTGATCTTGGACTGGACCTCTGAATAGGTGTCCACATACTTCCTGTACGGAATGATGTCAGCTGACCCATGCAGGAGGAGCTCCCAGGGAAGTCTACTTCTGAAGCTTGAATACCACCCTCCCCAAATGGCCAGCCCCTGAGAAGAGCCTGTCTAATCACCCCGGGCTCAGGCAGCGCAGGGTCCCCGGAGCCAAGTCAGGAGCAAGAGCGTTGAGGCCTCATTTGCTGGTGCTCAGTAAGCAGCAGCCTCCGTGTTGACTGTCCACTCTGAGAACCTGAGTACCAGAGACCCCAGAGAAGCCAGAGGTCAAGAAGTCCTTCTGCTACCAAAACCTTGCAGACCCTCAGCCAGCCTGACATGAACACACAACCCCAGGCTTTCCCACCCACATTAGCTCAACTCAGCTCTGCCTGCCCCTTTTCCAGAGGGAAGCCACACCTCCCAGGAAAGACAGAAATGGGGCCTTCACAGGGGGTCCCTAGCGTTACCATGCACTTTGACCATCAAACAGTCCTCACCCACTGATGTCGCCTGGGTCTGCCCTGTGAGAGGACGTGTTCTGGGACCCTGCCAGTGACCAGAAGTCACCTGTGGAGTGTGGTAGTCAGGGGTGGTGCTAGAGTCAGCCTGCCTGCTGACATCCACAGCCCACCAGCAGCGTGGCCGTGGGCAGGCCACGGGACAGCTTTGGAACCATTTGGGAGAGGGGTTGCCTTCACAGGTCCCCGTGGGCTGTTGTGTTCAAAACACAGCCCCAGCTCGGACAGCTTCTCTGGGAACCACGCAGTCAGGCTCAAACATGGCTCCACACCTCGTTTCTGCTGAGGACACCAAGCGTGAGTGCGCCGCTGGAGCGTGCTGGGTGTGCTTTCGATTGGCGGTCTCCACTGAAAAGCTTCAGAAGGGACCTGAGGCTCAAGGAAAACAACCCAAAAGCTGCTTTGCGCTTCATTAGTGAAAGCACGGTATATTAGAAGGCTCTCTACAGCTGCTTAAAAATTCTCAGACCCTCAGACAAACAAATTGCAGAATAGATTCACTACTGGGCTATTTTTCCTTTTGTTGTAGAATTGTAAGAATTCTGTACGCAGCGTGGATACCAGACCCTTATCAGATACATGATTTGCAGAAATTTCCTCTCGTTTTGCAGCTTGTCTTTTCACTGGCTTCCCGGAGTCCTCGGAAGCACAAAGGTCTTTCAGTCCAATGGTGTCTAGTCCATCTGTTCTCTCTCTCTTGTCGCCTGTGTTCGCATGTCCTAGCGAAGAAACCATCACCTAGTCCAAGGTTGCTTGATCACTTTTTATAGTCACTGTTGACATTACCTTAAAATGTTACATTTGGCTTTTATTTCTTCAACACTGTCAGTGTGATGGTTTTACCATCTGTGGCTGATGATTCCATGTGTGGAGTTTGCTGTGATGCTCTACCTGCCTTCAGCTGTTTATCCCAGCACGCACTCGTGGGGCACCACGTTTCTCTGCGTGCTCGGCGGCCTGACTGCGTGCTGTTCATGCTTCAGGTGGATGGTGTCGGAAGTTGGAGTTGAATTGGAGAATTCCCCACCTGTGTCAGAGGACTGCCTGGTGGTGTGTGCGTGTTTCAGGGCCGAGGGGGGGGACGCATATCAGAATTAGTGTCAGAATCAGAGGGAGGGTTTGCATTCACTTTTTCCAGCACCTTTAAACTAACTTCCCAGCTTGAGACTTTTTTAAACCACCCACATGATGGAGCAAGGAGCTGCAGAGTCACATGGAGGCTGGCTGCTGGTCAGGACCAATCCCCACCCAGCCTGCCCAGTGCCTGCTCGCCCCGTGGCAGCCTTCCTGCTGTCTGTGGGTAGAGTGGTCTCTTCTGGCTCCGCCTCCCCTTCAGCGTGTGGACCTTTGGGTCCCAGCCTAGTGTAGGGTGTGGTGGGTGTCCGGTTGGACTGACCTACTTCAGCAGGTCCTGGGAATTTGATTCATTTTCACCTGTGTTGCCATGTAGCTGTGAGGCGACATCATGAGGTGACGGTTGTGCAGGCAAACGCACCTGGATTCACCTAGGTTCAGGTCTTAGCTCTGCCACTCGCCAGTTCACGACATCTGTGAGCCACCACGTCCTCATGGATAGAATGGGCGTGAACTCCTGCTTCATGGTGGCCGCCCTTCCCCACCCTGTGCCTTGCACCTGCAGTGTGCACTCATGTTAGGGTTTTGCACTGTCCACACAGCATCAGATCTCCTTAGTGTGTCCCATAGCTGCTGGGTGTGGAGCGTTTTTGACATCTTGACTCTGTCACCTGTCCTATTAGCTGACCCCCCAAGAAGCTTTAGATTACCTTGTGCTTCTCCTGCCATCTGTGCACTCGTCCTGATTGTTAATTACAATGAGTGTGACCCTGGGGGTCTCACTGGAGACCACCCTTACAGCTCACTTGTATATATCAATTAGCCTGTGGCGGAGCAGGGGGACAGTGTTTCAGCTCTTTACAAATCTGTCTTCCTCAGCATGGGGTGGGTTCTGCGTAGACGGTTAGAATATGTAAATGAGCACAATCTTTGGGGAGGACAATTAGCAGTAATTAAAAACACATATAGCATTCAGTCAGCAGTTGTACTGTTAGGGTGTGTATGGGAGCATTATTTAAAATAGAAAAATACACCTGGAAGCCACTTCCATTTCTATCAGTAGAGGAGTGATTATGTAAATGATGGTACATTTATACAATGGAATGCTTAGCAGCTGGTAGAAAGTGGGGCGGAGAGAGGTGTGGTAACCACAGAAAAGTGGTTAGGATGCAATGTTAGGCAGAAAAGCAAGTTCCAGATTGACTTGTACGATATCATCCCGCTTCCTTAAAAACAAGAAAAAAGCTAAACACACTTGATGACACACCGGGAAGTTCCCAAAGGGACCCCTCAGCATTCAGCAGGGGTTTCTGGTGCCGATTTGGATGGGGGTCAGGAAAAGGGGCAGGGCCTTCCTGTTCCTCCCTTGTTTTATACATCTGTGCTTGACCGACATGTTTAATTTGAAAATGATCTGGGGCAGTTGTTAAAAAGAGCACGGTGACGCTGTATGTGCTGACATAGCAACATCTGTGCAATATTTTCTTCAGTGGAAAAAACAAATTTCACTCTACTATCCATACTGCTTGCCACAGTTATGAAAGCAAGTCGTATGTGTACATACTCACTCGAATGTGTGTGTGTGTGTATGAATGTGAATGTGTGTGCACGCGCGTGTGTGTAGGTGTGTATGAATGTGAATGTGTGTGTGTATGAATGTGAATGTGTGTGTGCATGTGTGTAGGTGTGTGTATGAATGTGAATGTGTGTGTGTGCACGTGTGTAGGTGTGCGTATGAATGTGAATGTGTGTGTGCATGTGTGTAGGTGTGCGTATGAATGTGAATGTGTGTGTGCGTGTGTGTA